>JAGFZM010000126.1:950452-962413 GCA_017657215.1 Limnothrissa miodon | reverse complement strand
ATGCCACTGCCTCCCTGCTGAGGGTCACCCCTGCCCTCCACTGCCTGTTCCTGCATCTCTCTCCTGGGCGGTCTGCCTTCAGCTTCACAGATGACCCTGACATGATCGATACAGCCTCTAGCTGGCCCCTGGCTTGACTGCGCCTAATGACATGGGACTATATCTTGGGATTCTAATGGGACTCCTATATTACTTTATTTACCAAAATTTTCTTGTAATGTGTATCTAATGGAATAATAGTGGACTATCCGCCATCTGAGAGACTGAAAACCTGCCCTAGGCAGTTGGGTTAGCCCCTTGAGCCGTCGGAACTGCCCAAGGTTTCTTCCTCTACCATAACAAGTAAAAACAAAAAACGCTGCGAGGGAGTTTTTCCTTGCCCCTGTTGCTCATTGGGCCTCTTGTGTTAAGCGCTTTGTGACATGCCTTTTGTAAAAATGCGCTATAAATAAAATTGAATTGAATTGAATTGAATTGAAAATTCAAATTAATGAAAGAAAATGTATAACAGTGTTGCTATTTTTTTGTTGGTGTAAGCTACATGTTTCCTACTTGTACTTTACTCTCATTACCTAAGTACATTTAATTATAGATTACTTTGCCTACTTAAGTGCAGTAAATATTAGATTGGGAAACAAAAACAAAGGGAACGAATAGACAGAAAAGGAAAACCACCTGTGCTTCCATCTGTCAATATTACAACTTAATTTCTCAAAGCAGTAAATAACTTTTTTAATTTGATTTATTTTCCTAATGCGGTCCATCCATCCAGAGTTAATGAAGTGCACATGGCAGCTATGTTGCCCTCTCTGACAAGGCTCTATTCTGTTCCTGCTGACCTTTTGGGCGACCCCATGCCCTTGGTGTGTCCCCCTCGTCCCAGCTGGGATTGTGCCTGGCTGGCAGAAACCACGACCGCCATCTCATGCCTGAATGACCTCAGTCAATTAAAGTGTGCTGAGAGAGAGAGGGCTGGGGTTACAGCACAGCACAGAAATGTAGCAGGCCTGCGCAATAAACAATGAGTTTAAAGGACATGCTGCTTTTGAGAGAAGCTTAGTGACATTAGGGATGCTTCCTGTACGGCAGTGGCCCCTCTTTCTCAATCACTCTCACTCTTGGCTGATCTCTCTGTTTGTGTATTAGGGCTGGGTTCAGAAACTCGATTCACTGATCAATATCGATTCTTGTTCGAAAAAAAAAAAACGATATTGATTCAAAAATTTGTGGATCGATCTTTTCCTCATGGCAGTGCGTTACTTCTTGCGACCACGCAATACCATAATTGGATTAGATAAATAATAAAAGAACCACTTAGTGGCAAAGTTAACTGTCCATAGATAATATTGTACAGCCCAACTCAGTGATGTACTCCACTTAAATGAATAAACTAGCATAAAACTAGTATTGACACAAAGAAAACTGTAAATAAATCGACATCAAATCAAATAGAATCAGATCGAGAATTGGATCGGATCATAACCTTGTGGATCGGAATTGGATTGATTCAGGCTTAGCCATAATGTGTATCTCTTTCTACCTCTCTCTCTCTCACACACACACACACACACCCACATGGGGTGCCTCTAGATATTTTGTGGCCAAACATTGATTATGATAATAAAATGTTGTCTGTCAATCACGGCCAGGTCCTTAGAATAATCCCTAACCTTTTCCCCCATTACAGCGCCCACACACAGGGCAGAGGACAGAGCAGGTTACAATAACTGTGTGAACAACACTAAGGTTATGGGAGCATTTACTGATTCAATGATGAAGGCTTTCATCATAAGCTTATTTAGATAAAGATATATTGTAAATAATGGCCACGGGGGCTAGGTTTGTGGAAGCGCACATTTTATCGCCTTTAAATTATTGAACATTACAGGCACTGTATGTTTGTTCAAAGCATTTTCAGGAAATTAAATGTTCTTGTCTTTAGAATTTGGTTCCTATTTATTTTCAAGGTCTCATCCGATGAGCTGTGTAAACTCATGTAAACACACACACACCCATGCAGAGGCCACGCCGAGACACATGCGTAAGCACTGACGGGACCTTGTGCGTATAAACATGTCACTCAGGTGTGGCATCTTGGTCCACGCTCCGTCACACGTCAGCGGCTAGATGACCTCAGTCCTTTGGCAACTGGCATCCACCTTGGCATCAGACATTGGCATCACACAGCCAACCCCCCCCCCCCCACACACACACACACACACACACACACACACCTTTCCTTCCTTTGGCCAGAACCAGCCAAAGCTGAAGCTGGCATAGCAATGTAGGCCTGAGCTGGACGGCCTCGCTGGACTAATCCTCATGAGGAGTCCGTTTGATTGATTGGACATAATTAACACTGTAAGGCCAGTGTACTTCAGCTGAGGTCTGAGCCTGGGAGTTACATGTTGCTTTTAGATTTACACAGCTTTTATTGATATGTTTTCCTCGGCTGGAACATTATTCTATTAATATAGATTCATGTTGGTTGGCGGTTTGCTCAGGAATCTTTCATAATTGCCTGTGGAATGTGAGTTGTTTTGGTTGAAGCATGTCACAAGAAATGTTAATAAGGGCTGGAGCGACGTTGATACTCAAGGTCAGTGTTTAATGTATACCAGTCTCCATGGAGATGCATCTTTGCTGAGACGTGCAGGTATGTAGCACAGCAGTGTAGTCAGCATGTCTACACGTTGTCCAGGGACAGTTGTTTACTTCCAGTTGCAATAGACAGGAACATAACTCACAGGCCTTATGCACAGTCAGGGACACACGAGCATGTTCAGGCCATTAAAAGCTATAAAAGTGAACAGTGTTTTTACAGCATTTTAAAATGTGACGCCCCTGTGAGATATCAGTAAATCCATCAGCTGCACGCATGGCTGTCAGAAAGAGACATGGCACAGGACAGTTTGAGGGAATGATGAAGGGAAAAGATGAGGAACAAGCAGTTGGGGTCTAAATATTTATCTGGGCCTGATCTATTGTGCTGCAAGAATGATTAATGAACTATGATTAATTACAAGGAAATGCTTCATAAATCACTTGCATGGATAAGCAATTGGTTTTGACGTTTTATAAATGATCCATTCACTATTTTTAACTGATGTTTTTGAATTTAACATTGAGAAACTATAATGCAAGCAGTGCATTTCATGAGTCTTTTGAAAGTAGGGGCATAGTGTGCAAAGAGCATCGTTGATCATAGACCATAGTCTCTTCATTCATCTCAGCAGGAGAAGCTGGAAGAAAAAGGTCTTAGCCACAGCAGTCATGAGCTTATATTGAGTACACGTACACATACATGCTTGCCCTCATTAACTTATCCTCAAAATGTATTGCAGTTCTGCATACAGCAATTCTGTATAAAGAACATAATACAACACAACATTAAAAAAATGAAACGTTCATGTACATTCTGTACAATCACACATAGACCAATACTAGAGGTGTTGTCATATAATTGTTTCTCTCTGGGAGATGTACGATATTTTGATTTATGCTCAGAACACCCGAGGTATGACCCCCTATACATCAGCACACACTCACAAGGATCTCCGAGGTCTCACAGGGCCTGGCGAGTACTCACAGGGTGGGGGTGGGGAGATTGAGATGGGGAGAAAAGAGCAGGAACGTGTTCTAGGAGGATTCCCTTGCTATTTGAGAGGAAAAAAACACAACAAGGCTGTTTGTCAGTGCCATGACAGCCTAATAAACTTCACAGCCCGGCGCCACATTACACATGGCTTCTGCGAGTATTTAAAAAGGAGGGGGAGAAAATTTCTGAGCTCATCAAAGCACACTGAGAGAAAGGAAGAGAAGGAGAGAGACAGAGAAGTGAAAGAGAGAGGTCACATCCTAACGCCCACAGAGGAGAGACGCTTTTGACATCCCCTTTGACCAGCCGTTTGGATTCCCCATTTTTGGAGTCAAAACTTGCCAAACACCACTGACCCTTATTGGGAACATGAACTAAGGACTCGGGTGTCAGAGAATCTTCATCGGACGAGATAAAGATAAAACAAGACTTTCAGGACCCCAAACAGAAGATAAAAACTACCGAAGACAGAAACAGAGAAGGAGTGTAGTGACCTGGTTGTGTAGAAAGATCTCTATTTACTATCCTGTGGAGGTCTGAATAAGCAGGCAAACTGGCGGGCCAGGAGACAGAACTCCAGGAGCATGAGGGCTCAGCTGTACAGCAGCAGCAGCAGCAGCCAGAGCAGGTGAACGGGGAGCCTATGAGCACCCTTACGGGGCCCAAACTCTCCCAGCTTCTCTGGGACGTCCCCATGTGCGTCTCCCTGCCCATCGAAGTCCTCAACCCTGACCAGGCCTTCCCATTCCTGGACACCACCCTCGCCGGCCTGGGTATTGAAGAGTAAGTGCTTATTGATTCCTAGTTTTACAGCAGCACATGTTTAAAGATATAGCACTTGAAATCCTGAATACCTGAATGTGTGACTTCAAATGTGTGAAAAGTCAAGTAGCAGTTACAGTAGTGAATTAGTAAATGTTTATGAACAGTCCAAAAAGTCCATTAGTTTGATTCCGGAGAGGGAACATCACACATAGTTGAAAAGATGGGTTGGCTTCATGGTGATTGATGCTGTGATGTGGTACTGTAAAATATGAGGTCAATATTCAAAATGACCTAAGCAAGCAACCTTGTGTGTGTGTAGGTCAGCAGTCAAGGAGCGAGTGGTGTGGGTGGACACCAAGCGAACCCAGGTGAGAACCAAATCCGGGAAGGTGAAGGAGAAGGAGATCACACTGCTGGAGGTCCGAGTGAAGGCCAAGCACCCTGGGGAAAACCAGAGCCAGGAGGTCCTCTACAGCACAGAGTCTCACACAGACCGCTCCTTCACTCGCAGCGGAGTGGACATCAACCCCTGGAGACACACTCTCACAGACAACGAGTCAGGTGAGCTAAGAGCTTACAGACACACCTGTCTACTGTACTCGCAGCAGATATGAAGCAGTCTTCATTGCTGACTCTTGGATTTCTGATGCTTGAAATTCTAAGGCTGACATGCCATATGGTCATGCTTTTGTTTCTCTTTTTGTGGCTGTGTGGCTGACCAAAGTTTTAATTAGTTGAAATTAGTTTTAATTTTTCAGATGTAGAACTTTTATTTTTGCTTTTATACATCTGGCACTTCTACTAATCCCATTTGAAATCTTCTCTTTCATGACAGCTCCGGTCTGGAAGTTAAACAAATGTCCTGATGTACTTTAGTGTAGACCTATCTGTACAGATCTGTGATGAACTGCACTGATTATCTAATCTATACAGTTCATAATCCCTCTTCTACTGAGTCAGTATGCCACTGAAGTGAAGGGATGAGACAGGCCTTAGATCAAATGCCATCGGCTCTCATTTTCCCATCCCTCTAGTGTTCAGTGGATCCAGCAGTGCGGTTAATTGTTGCCAGTCAACAGCTCTTCAGATAGAGAACAACAAAAAAAGAGTAGCACTACTTGACAAACCCTCGACACTCAAATGTCTAGTCCCTAGAGGGCCATAGTACAATATTCTTATTCAAAATGTCACTGGAGACTGCACACATAAATTGATCCTTTCAAATTGTTAATTATGTTGAAAGGCCTCCCGCTGTTTTCCTCAAATTTATGCTTTTTTGTGACATTAATGGGAGCAATGTAGTCAGATGGAGAAAAAAATGCTTTGACTCTATTCAAACTTCTGGCAGTTCTCCACAATGGAGTGCTGTTGGCCCCATTGGCATTCCGGAGATGCACACTTGAGGAAAAATGGGATCATGTGTAACCTGCCCCCTCCTTCAGTAGGTAATAGAACGAATGTCCAGCTAGCCTGAATTGTCATGCCGCTGAGGATTTCTTCCCTCGTGCCAGACGCTCATTCTTCAGCGGCAGATGGGAATGACCTCAGACTCATTTATAGTCCCTGGGCCGGAGCACAGCGAGCCCACTGCTGCTCCCATCTTTGGCCTGCACTAGACCACACCGGCATCCAGTAGGGCTGAGTCAGTGAAGATGTGGTATTTGTCCACTCAGCACCAGCTACACTGCGGAACTCTGCCTCTCAATGTGTTCCGATTAGAAACTCATGACGTTACTGTTCACGCTCTGGCTGTTTAATGACAAAACTTCTTTCTGATAAAAGAAATTTTCAGGCTCAGTGATAACAAACTTGGCTTTGTTTTATTTAACTGGTGTTCCGGAATTGTTGTTTGATTGCCTTCCAGCGCCTGGAGCTTTGTCGGAGAATACATTTGAACCGGTGGAGATGACTCTGCCCTTGGACATAGAAGCCCTTTCCCAAGCAAAGACCGAAGCCATGGAAGCCCAGCCCCAGAACACTGAGCTGCCAGCCGAGGAATGAAGCCACCAGACATGACAAGGGATCAAAAGCATAACGATTATTTTGTTTGTTGTGTTGCTTTGAGATCTTTGACAGGCCACTGCGGTGACAGCCACAATCTGCACGACTGGCACGAGCTTAAAGCAGGGTTGGCACATTCTGCTGCTTCATGTGCGTAGACACAACACCAGTGTAGGCCATCATCAGGACTCTTCTAGAGTACAGTACCAAAATGCTTCTTTGTATCTTGTGTAGCGATATTGGTTAGATACTGTTAGTTATTTTGCAATACAAGAGATGAAAACTTAGAGGTAGAGCAAAAGACTAACTTAACTCATATTGTGAAGATAAGAGGAAAAGCGAGAGCAAATGACATATGTAAATGTCAAAAACAAAACTAAAAACATGACCAGCAGCAATGGATACTGAGCTAAAGTGTATTGTTCCATCTAATAAAAACTATGAAGCTGTTACTAAATGAATGTGCTTTTCTGTTCACAACTAAAAATATTATATTTCTAAGGTGAAGCAGCTTTGAAAAAGGGAATATGAAAAGAAGAACTCACAGATGGCAAATCTCTGAAAAGCATTTATAGAATGTTGAATTCATAACTTCACATAAACTAGCCAAGCCAGAATATTGTGGAATTGAGGAAGGGGGCTGGAAGCAAATTCATAAAAAGCCTAGAGGACTGTAAGCTAAAACAAAAACAAACAAAAACTAAAAAAACAAACAAACAAAAAAAACAAAACTAAATAACACATAAGACACAAAGAACATAAATAACACAAAATAAAATGGTAACACTGAATATATGACGAGATAAACCATAAATTAAAAAAAGCAAATAATCTAGACTTTTCAAGTGCTGAAATGTGCATGTATTTGGCTTTTGACGTTTTAGTTTTTTTATTTTTCGATTTGTGGTATATAGTAAAAAATTCTATAACAAATTTGGCTAGTTTTCATGTGAATGAAAGGCCAGGTGGAAGGGGCTACGACTGTGTGACAACTGCGGTCATCTTGGTCCGCTGCTCTGCAGGAAGTGACATCACTGCACCCTGATACTCTTGAGAGTGTCGCTGGGCAACATCTCTGAGCAACAGAACCAGCACGTTCTGGGTTTCTACAAAAGAGAAGGCCAATGTTAATATTGGGCAAATAAACCCAGCAACCCACTCCAACAGCTGAGAGCATGCATACAGAAATCTCACTAACCTTCATCAATGTCCTTTGTTCCCAGGACTTGGTTGGAAGCAGCTACAATGGCCTTCAGTTGGCTGACAACCTATTAACAGAAGTCGTTTTATTACACAGCTAAACAACATGTTAAACACAGAATGGCAAAACCTTGTGTACATTTATTTAGGGTCTTTATTAGGCGTCCTCAGGGCTAGAGGCTGTCCAGCGTACCAGTGCAGGGTTTTGGGAATACAGGAAAGCCAGGCACTCGTAGACGGTCTTGTTCTCCTCCAGGTCCTCCTTCAGAGGAAGCTGTGCTACGAGGGCAGGAAAAACCTGGATAAACAATGGGAGGCAATTCAGCAATGAAAGAAAAGCAGGATTTGTGCAACGTAGTCCATAGTCACATTACATCATTTACTCTAACAATCTTCTGCTTTGAAAGAAGTTAAATTAACCAAATTTACTTTAGCACCATGATAGTTCTAGGGTTGAGTACCTTTCACGTATGAACCAATGCCAATACCCATATCTGTATCTAATGTTTGCTACTTGACCCTTTTCATTGGTACTTTGTCTGAATCAGTTGTGAGATGGTGGTGACAAGATGCACTGATCAACCAAACTCAGTCCTAAAGAACTTGCTCAGTGCACAGCTTAACTTGCTTAAATTAAAGTTCACACACACACACACACACACACACACACACACACTCCTGAGAGGGACCTGGCAGCCAATACCTGATCCACGGGCACACTCTCCATGTTGGTCATGATCATCCTGCACAGGGCAGCACACAGGTTGTCAATGACCCTGCGGTCCGACTCCTTGGCTAGCAGGTTGGAGAAGAGCGACAGCATCATAGGGTAATCTCTGAGACCTGGCTTAAGGAAAGACTACACACTCTGTTCTTGTTAGGCATGGCTCTTACTAAAACGCACCATATGTCAGCACTTACAAGGCCACTTATGCAAGTTGGAGCGACACTGAATGGACTGACATGAATCCACACGCAATGCCATACTGTAATAGTACAGTACTCTAGCGGCCGACCCACACAAACACCGTAACACCATAACACCGTAAGACACATAAAGGATACGAGGTGACGATGGGTCCAGCTGCCTGGGCCAGTACTCCCAATCCGTACACGCTGTTGTTTCGCACCTCCGGATCGTTGTCCTTCACCCCCGTCACCAGCACCGGCAGCAGCCGATTGGACAGCCGGCCAGCCACACCCCTGCCTCCCTGCACTTTTGTGAGCGCGTGCAGCGTCTCCCCGAGCGTCCCGACGGAGAAGGAGCGGTCAGCCACCGTGCACGAGGATTTCTGTGTGGATCAAACAAGTCATCTGTTGTACCATAACCTGTCAGAGGCTACATCACCGTTGTTACTGCTGATTACTAAAATGTCAAAATTCAAACATTTTATTGATATTGTATATATAAAATGAAGAAATACTTATTGCTGTGATACTGATGAGTGCTTAACTACTTAACATAAGAGTGTGTCATGTTCTGGCATACATGCGTGCAAGCAGAGACACAACAGGGCCAGCGGCCATTATGCTAATCTGATTGGGAGACGAGGGGCTTGCCACTCACTGCTTTATTCATGATGAGGGGCAGCAGCTCATTCAGGTAGGGCATGAAGGTGTCAGCAGGCACAGACGACGCCAGTAGAGGAATGCCCTCGCCAGCAAACTCCTGCAGCATGGCATCATACTCTGCCTAAGGGCGCAGAGAGAAGGCAGAGTTAGGCTAGTGCCAACAGGCTACTCGTGTCCAAGGTAAACATATATATATATATATATATATATTCAGGATTCAGGACCTTTGATGACAAAAGAAAGTCCCAAGGACTCCAAAGGCAGATTGCTGCAAAGTTACAGTGGCACTTTCCCCTGTTCAACCACCGACTAAATATCGTCAGCTCGGTGCAGACACTGAGTCATGGCAGACGGAACTCCTCATGCGGCCTTGCACAAACGCTGGCTGCCACGACATGCTGTCATTTTCAAACAAATTGCCCTGAACTGAGCAAGCACAGACTAATGACACTAATGACTTAAGTCAATAGGGACGCTAAAAATAATCACCTGCTGTTCGTCATCATCGTCACCGTCGCCTCCTCCATCCTGGCACACCGTCTGGTGGAGGACAGAGAGAATAGAGAAAGAGAGGTGAAGAGAGGAGAAATGAGAGAGGACATGGAGTGACACAGAGATTGCAAAAAATATATATTCTTTAATATATTCTATAATTTCTTTTCTTATATTTGTAAGTTTATACATGTTTAATAAAAATAAATATGATAAATAACCAGGACCCGATTACAAATAGGGATGATTTTCGAATAGCCAATATACCACAAACCGTTGAATAGTTCTTTCTTTAAAAAAAAAACACCTAGGAAGCACATAAGCTACTTTAGTGTTACAGCAACGTCTGTGGCTTCGGCAAGTTTTCTACACTCCACAGCTGGACTGTGTCAACAGTTTGAGCTCCCGTGTAACCACATTTTTTTAAAATGATGTAATACACCAGTGTGTTAAAATGTTGTCATCGACAATCAGTTAGACTGCCTACCCTTTTAGTAATGATCTGGACATGTATGTATTTTCTTCATCGAACAGATTCCCAGCCTAAACTATCCAATCACAGGCCTACATTGTAAAAAATAGAGATGGGATAATTTAATGGACAAGTTGCTTCATGAAAACCTGTTAAGATAATGCGATTCATTGTTCATTTAAAAACATTCTTATCTCTCCAGTAAGGTAGTTATTTTGCTAAACTTACTTTATATGACAAAAATATGTTTCTTGTTGGAGCAAACTTGACTTGACTCACTACAAATCCTAAAAGCTCAAATCTCTGTTTACTTCTGTCCTCCTCATGTGTCACTGTTATACTTCGTCTGATTCAATTCAATTAAACTCAATTTTATACAGCGCATTATACAAAACTCAAGTCTCTTAGCGGTTCATAGCAGAGAGCACCCATGAGCAACAGGGGTCCGGAAAAACTCTGTTTTACATCTTGGTGGGAAGAAACCTTGGGCAGATCCACAGCTCAAGGGAAAACCCCAACTGCCAAGGGTCATGCAAGGTTGCAAATCTGCAGTGTCTCAGATGTTAATTAGTCTACAGTGTTAAATAGTATCATAGTCTAAGTATTGCTACCTCGTGTTCTCCACTATACACTGACAAGACTGACAGTGCAGCGGCCCCTCACCTTCTTCTTGAGCACGTCCCTGATGGCGTGGCTGATCTCGGCAAGTCGACCGGGCGTCTTCAGCGCCTCCCCCTGGCAGGACTTGACCACGCCGTTAAGCGCCTCCAGCACACCCATCACCACCTGCCGCTCACGGTCCGTTCGCACCGCCTCCAGGAAGCACGGTAGCACCACGCCCAGCAGCTTCTGCAGGGCTACGGGGAGAGACAGAGGACAAACAAGATAAAGGTTTACTACTGCTGAGAGGTGAAGATTCTTGGTTTGAGCCTGTCCAGGATAATGCGTGTGAGAGAACAAGGCACAGACACGCACACACACACAGGGATCTGAGAATTTGGAAGGAAAGAAGGATCTGAGAATTTGTATAGATCAAAGACCAAAGTTTTTTTCAGGCTCATCTAATTCAACCTCTCCTGATTCTGATTGTCGTTAGGGAATTTTAAGACCAATTTTAAGTTGCCATCGTTGTATGCTCATCGTTGTATGCTCGGCTGATGTGTTCCAGCAGTTAGTGTCATTACAGTAACCTGAGACTGACCAATGAAGCCATAAGCCAACTGTGACTCAAAAAAATATCAAATGAACACACACACACACAAAAAAAATTGAATGGAGATATCAGTAACAGTAAAGTCTGCTAAAATGATGACAGACCAGGACACAGACACAAGGCTACTTGAGGTAGTGCTATTCTGACCCTGTTATATAATACCTGCTGAGAAAATTCTGCTCTGTTTGACTATGATATGGGACACCTAAATCTACATCTTTGTACTTTGTGAAAAATAAAATAATAAAATCAGAGCTTGGCAGAACATCTCTCCTTACGTGGTTGGTGTCAAAGTGTTCAAAGTGTGCTGTGATCTTTCCACAAAAATGCTTACTGCACTAGTTCCTTCAGAAAGTAGTTCCTTCCCAAGAGCGAGGGTCAGGGAAGATGAAAGAGGGAGAGATGGAAGGAGAGAGTGATAAGAGAGAATATTAAAGAGGAGGAGGAGAGGTGGGGATCAGGGGAGAAGAAAGAGTACAAAGGAAGGAGAGAACAAAAGAAATCTTAGGGAGAAGGGAATTAGCATACATATACCATTATGTATGTCTATGGAGAAAATACAGTAGATGAATATAGATAATTTCTTTCTGGATAAATAAAGGTGAGAGAGAGAGAGAGAGAGAGAGAGAGAGAGAGAGAGAGAGAGAG
>JAGFZM010000126.1:920167-950442 GCA_017657215.1 Limnothrissa miodon | reverse complement strand
GAGAGAGAGAGAGAGAGAGAGAGAGAGAGAGAGAGAGAGAGAGAGTGTGAGTGAGTGAGTGAGTGAGTGAGTGAGCACACACGAAAGAGAGACAGAGAAAGTGTGTGTGTGTGTGTGTGTGTGAGTGAGAGAGAGAGAGTGAGTGAGGTAGTGAGTGAGTGAGTGAGTGAGTGAGAAAGAGAGAGAGCACGCGCAAGAGAGACAGAGTGTGTGTTTGAGTGTGTGTGTACACATTACCCTGGTGATTTTCCTCAGTCGGGTTGGCCTGCCACACTTTGTGCTGAGCCCGACAGAACTGACCCATGGCTCCATAAGCTGCCCGCCGCACGTCCTCGTGGGGGAACTAGAACACAGGAACGTCCCGTTAGTGCTCACTCACACTCACAAACACACACACACACACACCTCTCTTTAAGGCTCAACTTAATGGTACCAAAAGAGGCAGACACACAGAGTGACTTACATCTCGCAGCTCGTAAACCTGCTGGAAGCTGGACTCAAGGAAGGGCTGGAAGGCAACACTGAAAGACACCGTGACACAGGTCATTACATTACCCATGATTACCCATCACATTCACTACTGGTCACTCTTGTGCCTTAACTTCCTCATTTGCTGTGTGTCTGTACTGTGTACTGTTTACCCGGTGTTGAAGGCAATCTCTCCCAGGGCGTCACAGGCATCCTCTTTTTCATCAATGTAGGCATTCTCCACACTGAACCTGGACAGAAATGTGTGTGTAATCTTTATTTAAGACAGACGAAACCCCACCATGGCGGGAGAAAAAAGATGCGACTGAGGCGAAGAACTAACAAGGGGCTTGACGAAGTCCCTTACCCAGCAACATCCGTTTCCACAGCATCTTCTCCATCCTCGTCCAAAATGGTGTCGCCAGCACCCTCCTCTTCCTCCCCGTCGTCGTCATCGTCATCTAGCAGGACAAACTGCTTGTCCTCCTCCAGGTGGGCCTACGGAGACAGGACAGGTATAAGCGGGAGGACGGGGCGAGGGGGTAACGAGGAGTGAGAGTGGTGCGGACTCCAGCACCGTGGCACTGACCGTGACGCCTTCGGTGGACTTGAGCGACAGCAGCATCACAGTGGAGATGGCAGGCAAATGGGGAACCAGACAGTCAGCGCTGACTGTGGACACAGCGGAAAACAAGCTGTACCTGCACAGAGAGAGAGCGAGAGAGAGAGAGTGTAAGAAAGAAAGAGAGGGAGAGAGGGGGGGGGAGAGAGAGAAAGAAAAAGTAAGAAAAAAAGAAAGAAAGAAAGAGAGAGGGAGAGAAAGAGAGGGAGAAGAGAGAGAAAGAAAGAGAGTAAGAAAGAGAGGAAATAAGTAGAAAACAGCACTCACATCCACACACACACACACAGTCAGAGGTCTGATCCTTACGTGCAGCGACGTAGGTCAGGATCATCCACAGCATCGGTGAGGTTCAGGCCCAGCTGCACACACTCAGCTGCCAGAGGGCTGAACACATCCTTGCCAATGGTCCGGGCCAGCACAGATAGAGTGTCTGTAAGGACACACACACACAGGGTATTCACCTCTCTAGCCAATAAGAGTTCAATTCCACGTATCTGACAAGAAGATTCTGTGATTCCATATTTCACTCTCTGACAGGAAGATTTGAAGGGCCCTTGTATGGTTGTTTATTTCTAGTTGAGAGACTATTTCTTTTGACCTTTCAATGACCTCTTTGATCCTAACCCACAATATGGCTTAGTACATGGCTAACTGTGAAGTGGACTCAGATGAGGCATTCAAGTCATTGTGGTACAGAATCTGGGTCAATGTCATTAAAAATAGGCTAGCTTGGTCCACAGATGACCAGCAGCCTAATTAAGTTAACCTTACTTCACAACCTTCTCATAAGAGAACCATACGAGTCGGGTCATCTCTGCGCAGCCGCTAAAGCAATTTCCGGAGACATCATTACAAAAGGACTATAAATACACTACGCATTTCGACATCACTGAGCATATATTACATAACAAACTCTGACACCATGTGCGCCCAGGCATAACAAGGCATACTGGAACACACAGCAGAAGCACTGACATGGGGAGAGAGAGAGATGGACTATGTACTGTGTATACGGGTGCCTACCCAGGGCTTGTGTCTGCAGGGCCCTCATCTCATCGCGGGTGTCAGTTAGGAAGCCCTTGAGGCTGTCAATCACAGGCTGGAAGTAAGGCACCAGCTGCTCTTTGGCCGCATTGGCTAAAAGAGACCGAAGGGGCGGGGTTAATAAAGCTGTGCAACCAATGATGTGAATCCTAAAATCCGTTGGAACCGGGAGCGCGAGGCTCATTACCGATAGCTCCAATGGCACTGACAGACAACTCCTTTATCTTCAGACTCTCAGAATTACACAGAGCAGATAGCATCGTTTCCATTAGAGTAGGAAGATAAGGCTGGATATCATCACCTATACAGAGAGAGAGAGAGAGAGAGAGAAAAAATTTACTACTACAGTCTACAAAAAGCTCAGTAGACTAAATGGGCCACATATCTTCACATCTGGTGAAAAAAAGGAATCGACAACAAGCAGGGTCTAGTCAGGGTACACTCCTACCTAAATTTTCCACAAAGTTTTCCAGGGCGTAGAAGGCCTTGGTCACATGTCCAATCTTGGCCTCATTCAGACTGGACATGTAGCCCAGGAGAAGAGGCATAAGCTCTGCATGGTACTTGCTCACCTCAGGCTATAGGGGACACGAGAGACACAAAGGATTCAGACTTTTCAGCAATAACAAATGTGCATCATGTAGATAAGCCTACCAGCACAGACTCACAAGGGACCAGCGCTTTGCCTCAGCCAAAGAATTAAAAATATAACAATTTAAATGACTTTCAAAAGTCAGGACTGCTGCTTCAGTTTTAAATCACACACTTGGAAATGATCATTTGTGTCTTTTTAAAAGGCCCTCTACTTAATAATACTAGATCTATTACTTAACATCTAATACAGAGTAAAATGGTGTAATAGTATTCAATATTTTGGTACTGATTAAATTTATTATTGTTAGTATTGTGTAAGTTTTTTAATGTTACAAAATGGCACAATAGACTTGTTCTGGTGCTTTTGCAATGCAATACAGATTGTTGCATTTAACAGTGAGGTGTACCGTAGGTGTGATCTTACCTGCAAATGCTCAGAAAACTGGCCCAGGGCAAACAGACCTGCACTGCGAACCACCTGGTTATTATCAGTCAGGCTCTGGCACACAGTCTGCAGCATGGAGGACAGCATCCTGGCACACAGATACAGAAGCATTCAACAGCGTACTCTTATTCACTAAACGTCAAGATGAGAACGATGGGTCAATAAAGAGCACATTCTCCCAATAGAGAACAGAGAGGGTGTGGAGAGAGTGTGGTACTACTGGAGACATTTTCTTTTGTATATTGTTAGTAGAGTTTGGTCAGAGTCAGAGTGTGGTACTCCTGGATGCGTTTTCCATCTTTACTGGATGCATTTTCGCATCATTCCTGGGTACGTTTTCTGTTTTTCCTTCATTGTGATGTGATTTCCTAGCCATCCCCAGTGGACAGAAGCCACTATATGAGTTACTGGCGATGTACTCACTTTGTGCGGATGTGGTCGGCACAGCCCTCGGCCAGTACAGCCAGACACATGAGCCCACCCTTTCGCTCGTAGGGGTTCTGACTTGCCAGGCACGCCTGCGCAAGGGGCATCTGAAATCCACAGGGCATGAATGTTTAAAGCACAACAATGCAATGCTAGAAGATGAATTAGTCATAGTGTAATAGTGTGTCAATTATGTGTCAAATACAAACCAGCTGATGGAAAAGCTTTTCGGGTGGCATATGGAGAGCCATGGTATCAATGACCTGGAGGAAAGGAGGGAGTGGTAGAACGTACACTAATAGCTTTCATCAAGGCAAACTTTAAACACAGGGGTGTGACATTATCCAAGCAGCAGACTAATATCTGACCTGAGCAGCTAAGTGCTTGGGACTCTCATTATCGTTGCCATCATCATTGCCATTCTCCTCATCCTCTGGGTCCTCCTCACCAGGGGGTGGCGCTGCACTCAACACAGGGAACACGGTCTGGAGAATGGGGTTCAGCAACTTCTGTTTGATCACTACCTGAAAAATAATGATTATGATAAGCTTAGATGGAATTAGCAACATAATGAAACCACATATAGGGCCCTATGATATCCGCGATTCGGTAAACGCAGACGGAATCACGGAATCTAGTTATAAAAACGGAATTTACTGATAAACACGGAATCGAACGGAATTCGCGCCTTTCCGCGTTCAGAAAATAAATGCGATCGCCCACTTACAAGACAAACACGGTTTCTGCCCGCTTTTGTCACAACTTTCAATTTCAATGAGTCTCCGAGGTTGCCTAGAGACCATATCT
Organism: Limnothrissa miodon; assembly: GCA_017657215.1. Taxonomy (NCBI): domain Eukaryota; kingdom Metazoa; phylum Chordata; class Actinopteri; order Clupeiformes; family Clupeidae; genus Limnothrissa; species Limnothrissa miodon. The sequence goes on along the minus strand of JAGFZM010000126.1, from coordinate 946,036 downwards.
TGTTAATCACGTGAGTTTGTTTCCAATCCTCACAGATGCGAGGGATATGTCTAAATGTAGCCAGCCTCTGCTGCAAAACCAGCAGCTTCTAAAAAGTTATGAAATACGCGATTAACCAAAGATTTTAGAGCGGAGCGCTCTAGAATCTTTGCGATTGACTGCCAGATTTCAGGCAGAACTATATCCAAACAAAGTTGAGCTGTATAATGAAAAAAGTTGTAATGGACTTTTTTTCCCCCAAAACTATTTTTGGATATCTACTTTTGAGTTAACAGTGGCTATAACATATATTTCTGTATGTGTTAAAATGAACCTGTTCGTTTGATATGTGTGGTTGTGTTTATCATTGACTTGTAAAGCTAAATATTGATTAAAATTGTACATTTTTGCTTTTTTCCCCTTGCACTCCAAAATTAGACACTTATTAAGGTAACTAAATATGATTATTACGTAAAACACAGAATTCAGAAAAATAAAAATGGAAAAAGTGGAATTTAGAAAAAAATAAACCGGATTTCATAGGGCCCTACACATACCAAAAACAAGTATCGACATTACCTTGCTCTTCAATCGAATCAGGACAGAAATGCAGGAGAGGGCTTTGACCCTTAGAGAGTCACTCAAGGAAGTGTCTGCAGCAATCTGATAGAAGAAAAAATCAGATTCAGTCCCAGATATTAGCGCCACTAAAGTACCAAAGAACTCAAAAATTTCTGCACTGCAAACATGAACTAAATGATTCTTTGCATTTACCTCTAGACAAAAGCGTACAATCTCTGCAAGGTGGGGGACAATAATGGACACCTCGCTCTCCATCAGCTCATCCAGCACCTCCATGGCCTCACTAGCCTGGCCCTGTGGCAGAGAGACCAATGTGTTGTTAGAAGAGACAACTCAGGAGCATTTGGAGGATCACAGACATAAAACTCTTTTTACCTCGTCTGCTTTGATTAGGTGTTTCAGGGCAGTGATCAGTCTTGGGACAAGGGAACGCATTAGGTTCTGGGGAGCATATATAAATATATATCAGAGACATAACAAACACTTGAGATAACATGAGAAGCAGGCTATCCTAATTTTTTCTAGCAGGCATTTTCTATCATCAAATCAGATGCTGTTTAGGATAGGGTGTGGACTCTTTTTCAACCCCACCCGTCCATCTAATTTAAATGACAAAACAAGCAATTAGCAATTTCCTTTGAACACACAGAGTCAAGCACATTAGGTGAACTAAACTGGGGCTTATTGTCTCTAAAGTGCTACTTAAAACACAGGAACGTCCAACCAATTAAGTGTCCAGACATATTTCAACAGGCAGTAGAGGCATCCTTACCATCTCCTCTGAGCCTGTGTAGGCTGTGATGGCAGTCAGGGTGAGGATACAGTAGTAAAGGGCAGTAGGGTTGTTCAGGTCCTGCAGCACAGTGCCAAACAGCTGCAGAAGTTGCCGGTAGTGTGGCTTGAAGGGCTCTGGATTGGACTCCATAACTTTGCTTAGCAGCAGAAGACCCACCTAAGGAAGAGAAGAGCCAACATTCCCAAACAGTGTTTCTTATTTCATAACAAGACAGAATATAGCACATGTTATCAGATATAACCTGTCGCATGAAGAAAGCGACAGAAAGTGAAAGTAATAGGTATGCATGACTAAAAACAAAGACTCGGGCAGTGTGGCATCTTTGTACTGAACCTCAGCGTTTAATGACCCCACCTGCCTATCCTGAGGATTGGTGCTGTGAGTAGACTGGTTGAGCAGAGTCAGCAGAGCTGGCCAGCGGTCAGGTGTCTCATGTTTGACCATCACAGCACTGAGCTGAGAGAGGGAGTGACGCACTGTGTGTCTGCAGATTGAAGCGGGATTTTAGTTTGCACAAGACATGTTGGTAAAATATTGTCCATAAGGTTAACTACAGAGTTATGTTAAATGCATTCAGGTATACTTACTCTGTTTCTTGTTGGAAAGCTTGAAGGACCACTGCTTTCAAACTATGTATAAAAACAAATTACTGTTATGCAGAAATATGCTCTTCTAACAATGACAGCATATGGAAATTGTCAGAGCATCATTGAACACTGACCTTTCTCTATGATCTGGACTTATTTTCTTCCAATGCTTTTTGACCCTCATCCTCAACATAACAGCTGCAGACTGGCGGATCTAAACCACAAATAGTTATGTCACTCACTGCTTAAAATGGCTACAACCAACAGTGTTAGTACACAACCACCACTAGTAGCTTGACATACCTGCGGGTTCTGGGAACCTGTCATGACAGCACACAGTGCAGGAATAATGGCAGGGTCTTTGAAAGCCTGTTTCAACTGCACCGTGGCCTGGTGACATAAGACACCCATAGAAATGATTATAGTAATTTTAACTAATGCATTGCCTAAATGTATAAAAGCAAAATGTCAATCAAAACAATGGATGGATAGATGGAACTGGTGACACTATCCAGAATCGTGACGTAACCTACATAGCTATCTATGTTAGCCATCCAAAGTTAGCAGGACAACAGCTGACACCCACACGATGTGTCGATAATATCAAGTGACGACTTTACTTTGTGAAGAACAGTCCTCTCGAGTATACATTTGGTGAATGATGTAAAAAAAATAAGTTAGGTTACCTGCTGAATAATCGCATTGTCGGGCTGCGTGAGCTGTGATAATATCTGTTCCAGTTGCTCTGTCATCTTTCCCGATTTAACGTTAGTTAGATAGTCTGACGTTAGCTGTCAACCCTAATGCTTTTGTTCAAAAATAATAGGCCAGCTCTAGCCGGCAAATTAGACAACAAGTTATGTGACAGTTGTCAACACGTCCAGGTGAAGCCAACCTGGAAAAGACGGGTCTCACCCGTTATATGTATGAATTAAGCCAGCGATATGCGATAATGAAAAGTAGTTTTTTACTTCTCAAAAAATATTATTTGCCGTGGGCCCAGAAGCAACGGCAGTTGGAATTCGACTGTCGCTCTAGGCTTGGATTCTTCATTGAGTTCCACGCGGGACAGAACCGCTGAGGAATCCTCGTGCGCCGCTTAAAGGGACCACTGTGAGAAAAGTGCTAGTACACCGACTGCAGCGCTTACAGCGCCAGCCAACGGAACGGAGGATTATGATTGGCGTGGTGCAACACATGGCTGAATGAACAATGAAGGTGAATAAAGTATGGGCTCGCACAAATTTGTCAGTGTAGAAACATGCCATCGGTTTGGTGCTTGATCTTCCCCAGGATCAGATATTTCAAAAGGGATTTTTTCACCCCCACAATTACAATTCAGAATAGACTGCAAAACAGCAAATCATTAGGTGCTAATGGTCAATTTGGGTATGAATTACACACCTTTTGAACCCACCTGGGATTCAAGAGATCGCATTGAGCTATAAAACAACAAATAAAGTAGCAAATTGCAGAAGGCAATTTAAAATTGTAAACCAAATGCGATTTCATTAGTCATATTTGTGAGAATCACAGTAGCCCTACTTTTTGAGTTTTTATTAAAGTACAAAAAACGAGTTAATCTCGTGTTTATTTCAATTAATTTTCATCTGGGTAAATTTATATGTAGACTGTGTTTCGTGGCCCCTTTATTTGATGCATTCGTTAATGAAGAAGCATGTGAGAAGCATGCTGTGCAACCATTTCTGATGGAATAGCCTTACAAACAAGTCACCGTTGTGGAGTTGGTTACATCTTAAAACAGCAATAAGAAAAAACTTTCCAAATAGTAGTAAGCCTATACACCCCCATCCCCATCTGCATTAGCCTATTATCACCTCGTCAGTCCCGGCCCAGAGATCTGTAGTCTGCGCTGATCAGCTAATCGTTATCACATATTTTTGCCTCAATCTGATTCATTCTTATTCTAATAATGTCTAGGCGGTAGACTACAAACACACCCATTTAGATGATAATATTCAAGCAACCACTGTGAAAGGCGCTCGGTGAAGAAACCGGTTGTGGACTTGAACATGTAGCAGCAACTCCCGTCTCCTGTCTTTTGAGATCACTTATATTGAGAAACAAATACTGATGCCATGGACTGACATGGAATTCCCAGACCTTAAAAATAACCTAAGAAAGGAAATAATTTAGCAAACTTAGATGTATCCAAAGCACTGGCAAAAGTGTATTGGAGGACCCTCTTAAAATGTTGAATAGTGTTAAAATCTACCAAAGATAGATGGTACTTGGCCAGTAATTTTGCTTAAAGCACTGTAAAAGTTTTGATGGAACGGAAGGAACGGTTTTCCAGACAATTCTTGTTAATTTTTTAATGCAATGGTGCACAGACCATTGTTATTCCGAGTTCTCCCCATGAAATACTCCATTCTATTGGGCAAGATTGCTATGATAATCTGCTGTACGAACAAAATGTGAACACATCCAAGGATGATATAAAACGAGCACCCATCAGAACTCTTTTGAATAACCCCCTTCTGAAATGTTTAATTTATAGCCTAACTTGTAATGAACAGAACCAAAGTTAGAAAAACTATATCTTGACTCTGTCCAACTTCTGGATGTTATGACTACTTCAGTAGGCCTATTTATAAATATTTTTTTCAAGACGGTCAAATTCAATCATTTTCGGTATTGGTGTACGTTTAAATGAACCAAACCAGATATATCCTAAGCATTATACCCCCATACCCTAGATGACTATATTTTCTGCTGATCACTAGTTGCCTTAACTTCTAAAACTTCTTGAATCTTCAAATTTCTGAGATGTGCACCTGGGAATGGACGTTGTTTTAGAGCAAATTGAAAGACGTTTGCCTTTCTCACCTTATTTTCAAACGGCACTTAATTTAAAATTTGCCAAGGATAGGTGGGCTTTTCATTTTTATTTGAAAACATGTACAAGCAATGCCTGCGTGTGTGTGTGAATGCAATCAACAAGCATGCTAGAGTAAGAATTTGATTGGTCCATGAACATCTTGAGTCACGCCATCAGAGTCCACACCCAGCTGTGCTGTGGGCCTATAAAACGCCCTTGAACACTACCTGTGCAGTTGGATAAATTCTTATCTCTTGCTAGCAGGGTCAGGTTTGGGGCGACTTTGTGCATTTAATAATGCGCATTTCGTCTGACTTAATTCTGTTGTAGGTTTGCTTTATGTTTTGCTAAAGGACGAACCTCGGCGACACAAAGGTGCACAGTCAGGCTAGTTAGCTTTAATTTTCGGTTGTAACAGATCTTGCCTTTTACAAATTATGGCGGATTGGAAGGTGCCAGTGAGCTACAACTTCAACCCTTCATACCACGCATATGCCTATGGGCTGCTTTATCCACCTGGCACAGATCAAACGCATCCAAACCTGAACTGGAGCGAGGCATCCTTCAACCATCCCGGGGTCAACGGAGGTTACTACCAGACACAAACGCCACACCAGTCTCCACCTGGAAGCCCGGAGCAAGTCACATCGAACAGCGCAGCAGTCTACCCTGGTGGTCCCGTGTTGTACTTTTCTGACACTCACACACAGAGTGGGAGACTTTTCCTCTCTCAAAATCGCAACAGTCATTATGAGGACCACTCAAAGGAGAGCGAGCGAGCCAGCAGTGATAACCACAGTGACTCCGAGGCCCACACACCAGGTAATTTTGCCTATGAAGCAAATGCCACATTGCCCACGCTAGTTGGGTCAGCTAACGTTAACGACTTTTGGCGGTCAACTTGTTTGATGCAGCAGGTCACCAAGCATGCTGTGAAAATTCACGTTTAAAATTCACACCTCTGTATGCGCGCCGTCTATACGTTCTCAAAGATCTTCTAATTTGTCTACCTCTAGCACTCACTTTATTTGGGTTCTGGATGAAGGCCACGATCTCCTCTGCAAACGAGAAATGGCTGCAGGCTGCGTTCTCCATATTTGATCTATGGCTATATTTGCAGTGAAATGGCGCCACTTGGTGGCCGTTTTTGTTAGTGGGATTAATTGCAAAATTGAACCCTTACTCTGCTCATATCATTGACCGATGCTATTTTGCAGATTCGTGGAGTTCTGGCAGCAGCCGCGAAGCATGCATTCCTCCGGAAAATCCCACTTCGTGGGCCAAGAATGACACGGATGATGAGGCAGTCAGTGCCAGTCCAGATGGAACGGAGGTCGTATCAAGCTCCCTTAATGTCGGTGGTGATGAGCCTAGTCTGATGCCAGTTCAGGGTGCTGTTACAATTCCGCAATCACCACCGGGAAAAACGACACCCAACCGCAAGGCCAAAGTACGGACTGCCTTTTCCGAGGGCCAGATGAACGCACTCACTCACCGCTTTAGTATGCAGAGGTACCTCACCCCAGCAGAAATGAAGACCTTAGCAGGACTCACCGGATTGACTTACAAACAAGTGGGTAATCATGCCCTTGTCATCTTGATTATAAGCAGTAGAACCTGTACGTAACATTGACACATTCACAAACGTTATTAATTTTAGGTGAAGACGTGGTTCCAAAATAGGAGAATGAAACTCAAGAGGCATCAAAAGGAAAATGGTTGGGTGTCTGAGAGGTATGCCAACTCTGGATACCCTAATGTGCCACCAGCTTCACATTCTCAGGTGAGTGCTTTAAAAATTTTTTTAAATATATATTGTGATCCCTAGTGTGTATGCAACCTGCCATCCTTCCTGGCAGATGGCTAATCATACTTGGGGAAGAGAATGGTTCGTCCACAATGGAGGCACTCCAAAAGTTGGAGCAATGCCTTAAAGGCAGGACGTCACACTCCCAAAAAAGTCAATGTGTTTTTAAATTCTTGTTTTAGCCAGACTTTAACAGTTTCTCTCTCAGTTCCAGGCAGATTCCCAGACATTACTCCAGGATCCATATGCAAATCCTCAATTAAGAGAGACTGTCTTCAAGAAGAGCGCCCCTCAACCTGCAGCCTTTTACCCCAACTACATGAGACCGCACTCGCCTCCCCAGGCACCCAGTAGGCCCCAGGGCAACTGGCCTCTTCCGCCACCCGTGTCCCATTATGAGTACCCCAACCCGGCTAACTTCATGCCCCCCAGTGGCAACACCAGCATCAACTCTGAGGATGGGAACAGGGTGGATGGTGATGGCAGCCCAACGCACATGGCAATGGTACACAGTGCCACCCAGTGGTCATCTTAGACCACTGTTTGTAGATGCCAGAGACATTGATGCTGTACAGTTTTAAGTCTTTCCATGATCCTGGTTATTTTGGATGCTTTCTTGAGATGCCTTTTTTTTTTTTCTCTTGCATCCAAGAATCTGTTGCTTGGTCATGGTGAACATGATCAACATAGTGGTGTTTTTTAAATTGCTCTATTTTTCTACATTTTTTTTACCTTGAGTATTTAATCTTTTACCTGTTGCTGATGACACATTTTGTATTTAATGCAAGGCACTACTGTACAGAAATGGGATGGGATGTTGCTGCACTGAAATTCTTGTTGCAGGCTGTATGAACTGATGAACTGATTCTTATGACTTGTAATATGTTTGTCATGGTTGCCATTTCCACAGATTTGTAATGACTTCACTGTTACTTGAACCATGACCTGTTCAAAAGACCAATATGTTTGTGACTGTGGCCACTTGCACAATCTGAAAGTTCAGAGGTGGGCTTGCAATAAATGTCCTTGCATTTGCCAAGATTTAAGTTGTGTGTTTGGGGGTGGGGTGTTTTTTTTTTTTTTTTTGTGGGGTGTGTGTGGAGTACCTTCATATTCTCAGACCATTACCTTCCTTTATTGTTTTTAAGGGTTACGCTTAAAGTTACTCAGATGCTGTGGATTTTTGTGCCATTGTATTTCTCATTGTAGGTATCTCCCCTTGATTGGCTTGCTTTCTGGTTGTTTGTGTGAGGGTTGCAGCCCCTGTGTCTTAAGGCTGGGTTTTCAATGTACTTGGGGCAAAAAGCAAGCTGATGGATGCTTACAATTTGAGAAATGAAAGTGCACTAATCTTGGGAGCACATTTAATTTGTAAATGCAAAAGTGAGGGGTAAGTAGCCTGCTCACTTTGTGGTTCCTAGGTTTATGACCATCCATTGCTTCAAAGGTTACACATGGTTTAACTTAGTCAAATTGGCCGAGATGTGCAGGAAAATTTGTCACTTTCACATGCTGCATTTTCAGTGACTCGCATTCTATTGACCATTGTCTCAAACTAGATGACCGATGGTAACTTGTAATAAAAAGATGTGATTTCTTTTATTGAAAACATTGTATATTTACAACTTAAACTGAGATCACAGTTGATGGTGACTATAGTACATGATATTGCTCCCTTTACCCGGTACATCTGACATGTGCGCACATGCTCAACATGTCTTTTCAAACCGCATCCATCACACCTATAGATATTGCACTTTCATACACACTTTTGCAGATGCTGCATTCCCATGGTAGAGCACCTAACCCTCGTCACCATTCATGCTCTCCACCAAACCTTTTTTTTCCATCCCTTTTTAACTCCGATTGGTCCCGTTAAATAGTTTCCCCTGTTTACATGAACAAAGGCCTCAGCTTCATATTTCTTTCTGCTTCCCTGGAGGACCGCACTTGCTCCATGGCAGCCATCAAAGACACCGGTGGTTTCTATTTATATACTTTTTTTTCTTCATTTTTCTAAAGTTACTTAACTACAAATGACTTGGGCTTTCAGTGGGATCTCAAGTAAATTCTGCAGAATTCCCCAATCCAGTTTTGTTAATTTCCATTCCCTTCTTGCGTGAAAAGTTCTTCGAGAGAGTAACGTATGGATGCTAGCCGTGACGGCTCATATAACATAAAAAAAACTACAAAAGTCTTATAAACTCAAAAAATGAAGAGGGGGAATGGGTAAAAGCTCAGGCATAACTTAATCAGCTGGAGTTTGGCGAAGCCTGCCCGCACAGAATACTCCTATAAGCATCCACAGCCCCCTAGAACCTGGGATCATCATCTGAATATCTAAGTGTGTAAGTGTGTGTGTGTGTGTGTGTGTGTGTGTACCACTAGCCATGCCCAGTCCTTTGCCACTGAACTCTCTAAATCCACCTCAATCCATTTTGAGGCTGCGGTAGATGTAGCGTATGAAGGTGAGCGAGGCCCAGAAGGAGACGGTGCCAAGCATGAGCGAGAAGACGAGTGCGGTGAGCAGCGAGTAGCCGAAAAACTCCACGCTCTGCACGGCGCCGCTCATGCTGGAGCGGTTGCGGTAGTAGAAGACGGAGTAGACGAAGATGAAGATGCCCGTGGAGCCCGTGCTCAACACGCTGCGCCACCACCAGCGGTAGTCCTCGCCCGACAGCAGGAAGTAGGTGAGCGCCACCGAGATGCAGGCGCCCACCGAGAGCAGGATGGCAAAGACGCAGAGCAGGATTCCGTACAGCGTGTAGTGCTCACGGCCCCACACGGTGGCAAAGATGTAATACAGCTCCACAGAGATGGCACTAGGGGTGAGAGAGTGAGAGAGAAAGAAAAATTTAATTTAAAAAAAGAGACAATTAAATTAACTGATTCATTCCGCACTAATTGTAGTGATAACTGACTAAACTGACTGTACCAGTGGGGTACATACTTCTGTAATAAGATTGTTCCTTAAAGGGATAGTTCGGTTTTTAACACATTGAACCCCTTTCACAGGTTGTCTAAAATGAAATAAAGTGGTTGACACCAAAATCTTGATGATTGCTCCTGTCTCGGCTATTTGGGAAATATAGAATCGCCTCTGCCTGCCTTTAAAATGGCTAGCAATGGGCATGTGTTGTTTCTATCCTTAAAACACTGGTTTTAAAAAAGTGCTACTGATGGAGTGATTAGTGGAATTTGCTGATGTTCCAACCCAAGTATCGTAGCAAAATACAGTTTCTGTCATGTTTTATTTGCCATTTTGTAAGTCCCATAGGGATCTATTTGCTCCATCATATAAACAAAGTGCCAAATAAAACATGACGGAAGCTTTATTTTGCTACGATACATGTTTTGTAACATCATTGAGCACCACTAACCACTTGGTGAGTAGCACTTTTTTAAAACCAGTGTTTTAAGGATGGAAACAACACATGCCCATTGCTAGCCATTTTGAAGGCAGGCAGAGGCGATTCTACATTTCCCAAATAGCCGAGACAGAAGCAATCGTCAAAATTTCGATGTCAACCACATTATTGCATTTTAGACAACCTGTGAAAGGGGCTTAATGTGTTAAAAACCGAACTATCCCTTTAAGAACAAAAAGGAATCCTATTTCAATAGTCCAGAGAACCAGAGAAACACACCAACCACACAAGCACACATTGTACACTGTGTAAGCCACCCAGAAAACTATTTACTGCAACTTCTGAAGGGCACTTGCATAGTATTTGTCTAAACCTGGCTATACATGGTTCTGAGATATAAAATGACTAACTTCTGTAACTTCTTGTCTTGCAAACAAACAAACAAACAAACAAATAAATAAATAAATAAATAAATAAATAAATAAATAAATAAAAATACACAGAATGTTATGTTGCCTGTTATTTATAAGGGGGAGCTCTTTGATTTTGTTAATCTTTTCCTCATTTATGAGCTCGAGGCACTAAAAGACAGTTTTGACCGTGATTTTTGTTTTTGATAAGCATGTTTCAGTAGGACTGCCAGGTCTTCAAGGACACATCCGTAATTAACTAATCAATAGCCCTGTCATTTAAAGGGATTATCCGGAGGGAATCAACCTGTAGCTCTGTTGACTGAGGCTGTCGAATGGTGTCTATAGGTATCAGAATGACAACAGTAGGTACAACGTAGACCGAATTCACGAACTGGCCGCTAACGCTAAGCATATTGGGCATATGAAAACAAAACTGACATGCCCTAATCAGTTAGCGCTGGCTGAAAATCTGTCGTTCTTATACCTATGGATAGCACTTAGCAATGTGAACCAACAGAGCTACGCGTTGTTTCACTCCGGATAATGCCTTTAAAGTCCGAGAGCTGATTGTATGAAAAATAAATTGGTACAACATAAATCGAAATGCAAAGCTAATGTTAACTAAATGGGGCGTGGAAAATAAAACTGAAAGTTCAGATTCACTATTTGGTCTGGGTTGTATAAAATGTTCTCATCCTTTTTTCCTACCAACAGCACTTGGTGATCTTCATCACCAGGACTATAGATTCATTCACACTGGGTTTCTCCTTTGGGTCATGACAGAGAGCTTGACAAAGACGACACAAAGATGCAAGACTTCTTCTCTCATTTCCTGTGACACACCTGAATGGCAGGAATCCTCCAATGGCCATGTGCACGGCCGTGTGCTTGTACCAGGGTTGCTGGGGAATCTGGCGTGGGATGTTGCGGGTACGGCACGGTGCCTGGAAGCTACCCGCCCGGTTCTTGCCCACGATGCCGCCAATGACGGTGAGAGGGAAGCCCACGAGCACCCAGGCACCCAGCAGCAGGAGCACCGTGGAGGCAGGCAGGGCCTGGGTGGATCCGCTCCACCAGTGGACCGAGTTCACCACGCTCCATGTGAGGAAGAGAGGAGCTATAAGAGAGCAAAGGAGAGAACAAAAAGAAACAAGGAGAAAAAAAAGAGACAGAGAGGACAAAGAGGAAAAAGGAGAACAGGAGAGAACAAATAAGAAAAAGTGGGCAAGAAAAAGAAAGCAGAAAAGAAAGAAAGAAAGATGATAGAGACAAAGGAAGAGCGTGGGTGTTGGGTGTGGGTTTTTAAGGAATAAGCACAATTCCAATAACCCTATAATTTGCATTTAAATAACAATCGTACATTATTCATCAGTTTCTAAAAATACAACACTAGGAACAACTATGTGAAACAAAAACAACAATAAAAAAAAAAAATCTAATGAGCAAAGAATGGTCAATTTGATTTGATGAGATTTATGTAGATGTTCATTCTAAAAATGTCAGCTTTAAATGATTCTGGTTGGGAAAAAAAAGAGCTTCAAACTTTGCTGCACTGAATTAAGCATTTCCAGACGAGGTTAGGTGCCATCCGCCCCTCAGTTCAAGGACATGATGCACTCTTGTCTGTGGCCCTGTGTATGTGTGTGCTGATCTTAAACAGACAGTGGGCTAGCACCATATGCAGTCAGTCCATTACAATCACTGAACGTCAGTATCTAGACTGTCAGAGAGACCAACCTAGCCCGACACTTTCTGAGCACAAGCATGTGGTCGTACAAGTTCTGTCCAAAACCCGGGCAATACTCCGAAATACGCCGAAAAATTTCGAAAAAGGCAGAAAAATGTCCTTTCGTTCTGCCATCGTGCCTGATTTTTCAACATATACATTTATTCAGAGTGATATTTTGATAGCCTAGCAGCTAACCTATATTAGTAAGACTGTGTGTTTCAAGTGTGTCTAATATGTCACACGGAGAAGCACACGGGGGAGAACAGGGATGATTAAAACACTTTTTATTGAATGTAGTTGAATACCCTACTCAAAGCTGATATTTTGTTTTTAAGTTTTTGTTTTCTCTGTCAAATCTAGTTGTGTCTTCTCCGATCCCTGTCATTTAGCTGTTGTACTTTGAAGCTTTACATTTTACATAAGCCACATGTTAAAGGAATTTAACGCTGTTGCATACAACTTCGAAAGAAGGACTATGAAAAAAAGGACTGCGAAAATTGTGAATTTACAGAGCGTGTTACCCCACACTTGGAAATCGACGCCTACGGACTTTCCCCTAAAGATGGTAGCTAAGGCAGCAACATTTCCAGAAAGGTACTGGCTCGTTAAAATCCATTATGGACTCTTTATCCGACCACATGAAGACCTTGGGATACTTTGGTTTGGCTTTAGGGACCCTCTACTCACTACCACGTAAGTGTAATGTTGTTTGGAACTGTAGAAGAGGTATAAAAATAGCGTTTTGTAGCGGCGGAAATGATATGCCCTGGTCACTTCCAGGCCAACGAGTTTTGGCTCAAAAGGGTAAAATATAACTCAAAACACATCCGAATGACATGATTTTGATGTCAACTCAACGTATGTACTCCGAATTGTCCGTAAATTGATCTAAAGTGTATTTTACTCCGGATAATTCCTTTAATTATTCTCAGTATGCATATGATCAAAACTATTTTTCGCATCTCAGACCACGCTTTCGTTGCCAGTGCTACCAAAATGTAATTGCCTGAGGCTATCCTTCGTTTCACATCATCAGTATCAATTTTTCCATCTTTCTCTCATTATTCGAAACGGATCATCTGTAGCCCTCTAAATGCGCAAACCGAAGCGCAGGTTCAAACTCCGCTCAAGCCTGTGGAAAGTCACAGAACTCGAGCCCAAACTCGACAAACACGATGGGCAAAGAGCTTCGGCTCTATCGAGTTTTTCCATGATCTGCAGCTCATGAATTTAATGGTGGTGTGCGTTTGTTTTTCTTTAAGGTCATTCTGCGGTCTGCCGGAGCCGAGGCAGTCTGCCAGTGTCATACACAGCCTATGCACCTGCACTGCACACCTGCTACTGTTATACCGTCAGTACAATGTCTGCGGTCATTTTTTTTTAAGGAAAGTAAAGGCTTTGGGCGCATGGAAATTGGGTTATTACACTTTGTCAGTGAAAACTGCACTCATAAAATATATTTCTATAAGCTGGTTTATCATGGTTTTGACTGACAAAATAGTGTCATATGCAGCCAGTGTGCTGGTCTTGTACCGGAGAACAGACTGGAGGTGAGGATGATGTTCCAGACCCAGCGTTGGCCGTGGATCTGTGTGTAGAAGCTGCAGGAGCAGTAGCCCGACACGCAGCTCGTCAAGGCATACAGCACAATGGCAGCAGAGTTGATAGCGCCGTGCCGATGGACGTTGAACATGCCAAGCAACGCCATAATGATGATTCCTAAAGAGAGAGGTGTGATTTCAGTGGCAAATGATAAGTGGTGATTAGACTAAACACAAAAAACACATTTGGCTACAACCACAGATCGCCCTATGCTGCAACCAAAACATCTACTGAAGCATATAAACACATAATAAACTACTCAAATTAATGCAAATGATTAAAAGTATATTCATCAAATAAATCTTATAGACTTAGAAATGTGGAAGTATATTCTGTAGTGGGCATTTCTCTCTCTCTCTCTCTAAACCAATGTTCTGTTAGTTACCTGTTGCCAGGGTGAGAAATTGCGCACCCACCCCCAGCACTGCACACAGCAGACTTTTGTAAGGAGGGAAGCGGAAGACGTCAGTGTGGATAATCTTCCAGCCATTGTCCCCTTGGTCTAGATCATCGCAACCCCCATCTTCTTCTACGTTGTACCTGTCAACAGAGGGAACCAGAGCCTTTCAGCAAAGATGGCTAATCTATGTTTTTGTGTATGCCGTCATAATGATCATGTTCATGACGAGACAGCCCAGAGTAACGTCACTTTTGCTGATAATGGGACCTTGTTATATTGATTTAACATCCTTATCTGTCAGAATGACTCTATAGAGATCTTTCCTCGTAAGCTTTATAAAAAGAGCAAACAAGGAAATAACCATAAAGATGTTGGCACAGTCAAAACAACGTCAGGATATAAAATTAACACAGTGCCTTTAGTCCTCACGCATATCAATTTTACCACACTACTGCCATTTTAATTCACTCAGGGTTTTTGGCCAAACAAGAGACTTGTGTTTTACTGGACAAACAAGAACACAGACAAACACACTGTACTGTACATGCACACAAACAGGGAAACAGAAAGCCACGTGCACGCGCACACACACTGCTGACCATGACCATAACTTGTCATGTTTTCTCCCCCAGCACAGTAGCACACCGGCAAACACTCAGAAACACCTGGGCCTCTTACGCACATTTGCATTTACTACTGATTATATAGCAAATCTTTACAACGGATTAGTGCCCAACTGAAAAACTGGATTACTACCATGGCATCACTGATTGTATTGACACTGTGAGGTGTGAGGACACTGCTGTTATATTATGTTGACTAGATTCACTGCAGATAATCTTTAGTCTGCTTCTATTCATTTTGCCCAGGAGGGCACAGGCTACTTGTTTTGTTACTGTCAAGTAAAACACTTCAGTCTCTATTGAATATGGGACATGTGTATGTTTGTTTTTCCTCTCTTTCTTTATAAACATCTACTTAAAGGTGTCCTATGAGATTCTACAGGATTTTAGCGTGATCTCATTTTTATCTGAAATTGTAGGCACACCCCCAACCATCTTGTTGCCAATGGTTGGCAGTGGTTTCTTCCGTTTTGGTGCAGAGACTGTGCCCCTAGTGTCTGTTTGAGTGTTTGTCTTTAGAGACCAGGTTTTTTTACAATGCATTCAGGAAACAGACAGCAAGACAATCAAGGGGTGGTGCCTACGATTTGAGTCAAAAATTAAATCGCTAAAATCCTGCAGAATCTCATAGCGCACCTTTAAATAATACCTTGTTACTTTTTAAGTGAGGACTAGGGACAGGCTCTCATCTAGTTCCTCCCTCACCTCGCAAAGTCGTTCTTGAGCACCCGCATGAGGATGATGATGACGAAGCCCAGTAGCAGCACCACTAGCACCAGCGAGTTGATGATGGACAGCCAGTGGATCTCCAGCGTCTTGGGGAAGAATGAGTAGTCTCGCAAGCGCACAGCCCGCCGCGGGTATGTAAGGGGGCTCTCGAACCAGCGGACACTGTACGTGTGAGTCAACGTCAGGCTTGGTGAGCCGCCCATGCCACCTGGGGCTACCTCGTCCAGCGGCACAGGTTTGACATCCTTCACCGACACATTTGCGAAGATCACATAATCGCCATTGTACTCGATGTTGAAATCCAAATGAGTCCACAGACCAACCTATGAGAGTAAATGTTGACAACTAGAAGAAAGTCCTAATACATAGTTACCAACAATTATTTCTTAAATTGCCTGGTCCATGCTTGAGACAAATGCTTGAGAACCAACGCAACGCTGTTAATATGGCTAATAACATGATCTTGGTACAACATACACAGAACAACCAAATGGAAATGCTAAGAGTTCAGTTTTGTTTTCAGTTAGTGTTAGCTACTAGTTTGTAAACAGGGTCTGTTTTAGATCCATTTTCACATACTTATACCCACAAATGGCACACAGGAACCATAAACAGTTATATGCGAGTATTGCCACTGGATGATCTCTTTCAAATATAGGGAATAGAACACAAATAGCTGAGTTCATTACATTAATGGACACTATCACTCAGTTGGATTCTCACAAATTCTTACTTTTAAGTGGCAGTAAGTTTGAGTTCAGCCAGGTAAAAAATAACATTCTGAGACACATTTTATGCCTGCATCAAAAAGGAAAAAATAAACTTAACACATAGGCTTCCTTTGATTCTAAAAGAATGAGAGTGTGTGTGAGAGGCAGAAACCCTAATCTCTGTGTGTGAGGAGGAGCAGGGAATAAAATAGGCCAAGACATGAGCACCTTATGGCTGTGAGGAAGAAATCCACTTTCCTCCATGTAGCCCACAAAGCCCCAGATGGGAATGTCATCAAGGACAAACTCAAAATAATATAGCTCCTCCACTGCCTCTCTCAGCTGCTCCACCTGTGATCAGAGGAAGAGCTCCGTGTTGAAAGTGCATGGCCATAAATCACCACTAATATGGAAATTACTCGACCTAACAGCAACTGAATGCAAAGTTACATTATAATATTTGAGTACATATGCAGGAACAATCTTGTTTTGGCATTATGTTGTCCTTAAGACTTCACACTCTTCATGAATTAAAAAAGAACAGTAACATTAGCAACAAATTGTGGTTTTGTCTGAGGGAACAGATTGCTGGTTTACCTCTTTCTCTGTAAGGGTCATTTGGCACAGTGTTTGTCTTTCTATGTTCTCCTTGAAGCGGATGTTGTACAGGGATTCTGCCATCCTGTCTCCATCTAACACCTCTCCAAGGCTTAAGGCTTTATGGCGTACCTGAGCAGAACAAGGGTCATACACTGTAATGCACCACCTCAAAATGAGGAACTAGGCTGGTTAGTCATTGCAGTTCCATTAGAAAGCCACATGTTGTAACGTTATTTGTTGACTAAAAGAGCTACTTACCTGTTCCGGCCTACAGACAGGTAAAGTGTAGTAGTGATACGTCTCCTGCGGATTGTGGTAAGGCCCGACCTTATTGACATAAAGGATCACAGCATCTCCTTGTTTGTAGCTTGCTGTCCATCCAATTTGGGAAAGAAGGCAAAAAGCCAAGACGCAGCACCTCCTTACTCCATTGGAGTACTGGTGATCGGAAAAGCCCAACCGTGGTGTCATCTTGACCCCTGATAAACGAGAAACGTTCTCTTCACTGCGTGAAATCTTATATATATTGATTAAGGCAGGAAAATGTGAGTTATACGAAGAAACTTTTCTTCACGTTATAGATGCCAACCTGTATGCCAGACAGCTAACTCCGCTAGCAAGCTAATTTTGCAAGGTGGCACTGATGTAGCTACAGTGTTTAAAAGTGCGATATCACATTCCTCGTTTAACTTGATAAGTTAAACATTGGAAACAATTCATATACATTTTAATGTTTTCAACAAACAATTTCCATTGTTGACGTTAACTAGTTAGTATGACAGCTAGGAAGTAACTTGTTCTGGGTAGCTAATTGGTGTTTCGGTTGAAATGTTGCATTCTTCTATTGACAACATAATGTTAATTCGCATCTAAACGACGAGGTCGGAAACATACTTGTTAACAATACTGTACAACTGCCGTCGTAAACTTCTCAGATTCACATTATTTATAAACAAGATTTCGTTATCGATACTTGTGCTGCAGCTTTCAGCTGGCTACGTTAACAAACCTGTCGGTGTTGCTGCTCGGAGGATTTTTCGGATTCCAGGCCTGGGGACAGTCGCTTTTCTTATCCGTGTTTCTAAAATACTAACCAAATTAAATACAAATATTCCATAACATCTTCTTACGTATGTTTCAAAAACCTGTAGTACAAGGGCTACATTCGACCCTTTAAATGATTGTGCTGCTTAAAAAGACATGATGCCGTGGTGATTTCACAGTCTACTCCACGTCACCTTAAAAAAATCAAAATAATGTCGACTACTTTTCTGGAGTGGGCGGAGCAAAACGTACAACACACCTCCACCTGCTTTTATAAATGTAATGTCAAAATTTCAGCGTTGTTTCATGCATTAGTATACACAATTAAAATATTTTATTTAAAGTCGGCATTCCGACATTCCAATGTGTCGACTGCAGAGTCAGACGCTTTAGTTGTCCTCCCCTTTGGATATCCCACAGCCCAGACCAATCACATTAAACCAGCGGAAATATGTTATATATCGCTCTACCCTGATCCGGAAGAAATAATCGTTGAAGAGCAATCGATTTAATGCAACCAATATGAGTCGTTTCTCCTTATCGTTTAGTAATGCCTTCCTTTAGAATTTCGCGCGAAAAAGACGCATTTTCTTCGCGCCGGTGGTAGCAAGGGCTTTTGGTGTGCCAGGGTAAGTTTACGTCTATCGAATTGTTAGTCTTTAACAAAGGTTAAAGTTTCTGAATCGAAGTTTTGACAACCCGGTTACTGCATTGATGTTCTTCGCATATTTGTCTGTCAAGCTGTAAAACTCTAAGCAATTTTATTTATTTTAGTGTACTGTGGAAAGGGGAGCCTAACGTTAACGTTAGCCAGATTAACGTTAAGTGTTTGTTTTTACATTCTCAGTAGTATTGTTTGTGTAGGGTGAAGGCTGCTGAGTATGTGCAGACAGCATATCAGTTAACATGTAATCACATTAAATTACATTTTTGTTGTGTAAATCAAGTCTCAATAACGCAGACGCCATGGGAATACACGGGCTTGCGAAGTTGATTGCAGACCATGCGCCCGCAGCTATCAAAGAACAGGAGATCAAAAGCTACTTTGGTGAGTTCAGCAAGTGGTCAACACAAAATCTAACGTTATAAATTGTTATGCTTTACATTGGTAGGTAAACTTCGACATAACCTTCAAGATGCTTTGAAACTAACGTTTACCATTACTTGCTGCGTATGTCATACCAAAACATGCTATTTAGGATGGTATATTGTAATTTAGACATGATGTAGTGCACATAGTAGATGTAACATTATTTTACAACTTATAAATCTAATTCCTATGCTTTTATCAACCAGGGAGAAAGATTGCTATTGATGCATCTATGTGCATCTATCAGTTTCTTATTGCGGTGAGACAAGACGGTAATGTTCTGCAGAATGATGATGGAGAAACCACAAGGTAAAGCACAGTTGTGTGTTGGCCCAGATATTCCATTGCCCACTTTAAAAATGTATTCTGTAACAAGTGTGTTATCACAAATGTATGTTATAGACTGTCTATTGACTTTGTCAACTATTGGGTTACTGTCTTATTTTTGCACCTCTTAGCCATCTCATGGGCATGTTCTATCGGACCATCCGTATGCTGGAGAGTGGAATTAAACCTGTCTATGTGTTTGATGGCAAACCCCCGCAGCTGAAATCTGGAGAGGTGTGTTGCATTTACCTGTTATAAAAATGCAATGCACACCTTAAGATGCAAATGACTATATCTGATGCACTGTTTCTCATCCTTTTTCCTTAATATGATGCACAATACATTTGCGAACAATTCACTTAAACCTGTGCAGAGATCAAATAAAATAAACTAGCACTTAGTACACTGCAACATTGCTCTGTCTCATTGCCTTTTTACACGAGTTGTTGGTCGTAACTGTATCTGGCCAACAAAACTTCACCATTTTTTTCCCCTTGTTTTGGGCAGCTGGAGAAGAGAGGGGAGAGGAGAGCAGAGGCTGAGAAACAGCTTGCCCAAGCCCAGGAAGCTGGTATGTTCAAGAGAAATATACTAAAGTTTCTCCTCCCTTAACCTTTACGTCACCTTTTAAACAAAATAAAAGATCTTATGTTTTCTCTTTCTCAGGTGAGCAGGAGAACATTGACAAGTTCACCAAGCGTCTTGTGAAGGTTACTAAGCAACACAACGAGGAATGCAAGAAACTGCTGTCGTTAATGGGAGTGCCTTATATTGATGTGAGTCTGAGATTGAAGACCCGAGGGATATTCCATCAAAGTCGCTAATGATAGCGGCGCTTAAGTGTATAAGCCTTGTTCAAATTGGCCTCAACTTTAATATGAGGCTCAACCCATTCCACTAACACATTTTAGCTGCGCTTCATGAAAGTTGACTCTTAACAAGGCTTTATCTAACCTTGTGTTAGGCGTGTGCTTGTTGTATATAGAAAGCCCAGAATAGGCGAAAGTCGAAAACGCCAGTTCTGAACAAAAGCTCATTGTGGGGCTTCAGAAGACTACAAAAGCACTATTACAAGTAAACAAAATACTTTTGCGTTCGCCAAGGCAAAAAAAAAAGTGCCTTCCTATTGTGAAAATTGCATACTTAGGTAAAGGTGTTGATATTGCTTGATAGAGTTGACTGTTTTTTGTTACGTAATTGGTTTTGTTAGGCAGGAATTAGAAGGTTAATTTAAACAATAAATAATATACCAGTAACTTTTAGTGGTTAAATGTTTCAATAGCGGTGCCCAGCAGCATGGACTGAAAGGCATCCCTCTACTCCCATTTAGGCTCCGTGTGAGGCTGAGGCCAGCTGCGCTGCTCTGGTGAAGGCTGGAAAGGTGTTTGCCACAGCAACAGAGGATATGGATGGATTGACGTTTGGAACCAATGTCCTGCTGAGGCATCTCACAGCCAGCGAAGCAAAGTACAGTCACTCTCAGTTCACTATAACAGGACGTTGCCTCTGACGATCACCATATACACGGCATACGGCATGCATCCTGCACGGCTGCTGTTTGGAAAAGGGTTTCTGTGAAAAGCCTTAATTATCCTATAACAAGTCTTTTATAATAAGTGTTTTCTGCAGAAAGTGATTTAGGAAAGGCTGGGTGATGGGATTCAGTCAGGATTAAAGACTAGTGATTATCGTCATTGAATAGGTTATTTTGTTCACTTTGATATGATGAATGTCAGGAAGCACAAAGTCTTTTGTTTAAAAAAAAAAAAAAAAAAAAAGTGCACCTATACAGAAGTTGGTAGTCTGTAGTCGGTATTTTGAAAGTTCTCCATGCCCATTCTTAGTCTCCATGGATATTTTTATTTCAACAGGAAACTACCTATTCAGGAATTTCATTTCAGTCGCATTCTCCAGGAGATGGGGTTTTCACACGAACAGGTAATCACATCCGTTACTATTCTGCCAACACAATTCTGACTCCAACAGATGGAGATGCAACAGATATTTTTTTTGTGTGTAATCACTCCTGCTCACGCTTGCAGTTCATAGACTTGTGTATCTTACTCGGCTGTGACTATTGTGGGACCATCAAAGGAATTGGACCTAAGAGAGCCATTGACCTGATCAAGCAGCATGGCAGTATTGAGGAGATTCTGGAGAATATTGACCTCAAGGTAAATCCAACAGCGTCCAAATGTAGGACAAAGCAGGAATCACAGTTTCAGTGCAGGGTTTCTAGTAGACAATGCTTGTAGCAGGATGTTGAGGCGGATGGACCGATTTAACACGTTCCTCTCTAATCAGGTTTAAATATCAAAGATGAATGACGTGTTTATGGTTTTAAATTTTTTACTTGAGATGTTCTTGTGCCTATAAATCCACACATAATAGATGTATATTGCCTTTCTGTAAATGGTAAATTTGAAGAGAACGGTCATGGTTAACAAGCAAATAAACGACCTAGAGCAGATCTAGATATACGAGTGCTCCTTTTCATGTTTTTTAATGTTAATGTGGGGTCTTTGATCATGGTGTATGTTCATGAAACTAACAGAGTACCACTTCTTGTTGCAACATAAGATGGCGTCATATTACACAGTATGTGCAGTGGGGTGTTAAAAACAGAGGGAGAGAATGCACTCATACATTTATCAGATGCTTTTATCCTAAGCGACTACCGTGAACACGGCATATACAGTAAAATGCATTTTGCATAGTTTTCAACCACTGAATGTAGGATGTGGTAATGTGCGTAGTATTGTACAGTAGAACTGCCAAAGGCTAAATTGGGCCATCTTGTGGTGATGTATGGTAACCAGCCAAAATTCTCAAAATTCCTTGTGTTATCCAACTTGTTTGACCTGATTTGTCTCTATTTTTTGGACCCTGATTAAAGTCCGTATGATGGTGGAATCTCTTGAGGGAACCGTGGTCATGGTTGTTTGGTGCGGTTGTGTCTCTGCAGAAATACCCCCCACCCGAGGACTGGTTGTACAAGGAAGCCCGCGGACTCTTCCTGGAACCAGAGGTGGTGGACTGTTCCGGTCTGGAACTCAAGTGGAATGAGCCCGACGAGGAAGGACTCATTAAGTTCATGTGTGATGAGAAACAGTTCAGGTAAGGAACCGTGACCTAAGGTTCTTTTGCTGTGCTCCTTGTGTAGTAGTAGTTGTATTACATGACATGCCTTGGCCATGTGTCCTATGTGCAGACTTTTATTATTGAAGTCTTGTAGACATTAATAATACTCTTGCCTGACTATCGGCAGCTAGCTATCCTTTAAATATGGACTGCACCCTTGGTACAGTTCTGTACAAAGGACGAAGTTGGGACTGACCTCAGTGCTGTCTGTCTGCTACTGTACGCTGTGTTTGCAGTGAGGATCGCATGCGCAACGGCTGCAAGAAGATCATGAAGAGTCGCCAGGGAAGCACCCAGGGGCGCTTGGACACGTTCTTCACCGTGACTGGCTCGCTGTCCTCAAAACGCAAGGTCTGTATTCAGTGAAAAATTACCCAGTTGCTGAAGGACCAAATTTGACTCTCTGGGTTGCTAAAACAAAACAAGAGTCTCTTTAATTTGTATTTGAATCACTGACTGAAAATAACAAGTGTTGCAGTCCACCATGATGCCAATAATTAATTCAAACAAATTACAACTCTGATGTAGAACGATATCTTGAAGTAATATTATGATGCTGTATTATCAGCATTATTGGCATTTGTGCGACTGCAAATTTGCAACCTTGCTTGAACTTGACAGTTGGGTTAGCCCCAAAATGAATTTTCTCTTTAAAACATTGTCATTATTTAAATTTGTTCACAGGAGCCCCAGCTGAATGGCTCAGCTAAGAAGAAACAAAAGACGGCTGCGACGCCTGGTAAATTTAAGAGGGCCAAATGAAGAGCTGGAGGAGAGAGGAGGGAAATAGCTGGACCACAACCGAAAATGGTTACATGCAGTGATCTTGGCTTCTTTCATTCCATGTTTGGTCCCCACTGATTTCCATCTGGTTGCAATATACTTTTAATGAATTTGTGCAAATGTTTTAATAAATAGTTTTGTGTTTGTCCCTGAATAAAGTTTGAGTGTTTCCTTATGCCGGTGCTATGCATTGCCTTTGGACCTAAAACATGCTAAGAATTATTAATTTAGGCTTTTAATCCTTCAGTTTAATTCTGACGAGGAGCATGTCTGCATGTCTAGAGCCTTCTCAGAAGTATAGAGAACTTGGCAAACTTTGTTCATCATGTGGTCTTCAGTCACAAGCTGTCAGATCTAATGTGATTTGTTCATTATTAATAATTTGTAGGTCTTGCTTCAGTACATCTCTGCTGAAGATGTACTGCGGCAACTGCATTTTATCTGGATTAAAAATCCTTAATCCTTGTCAGAAATGAACATCTACCACCATTGTTGATCAATACATCTGACATGCTGTGCTCATGTTCGAATATCTGTTGCTAGTATCATAACTGATTTCAGACTCCAATGGTCTCGTATGGCAAACTCTGCTTTTACATGTATCCCTTTAATTTATATTCAAAAAGTAGCAAACCACAGGACTTCTGCGTTCTAAAACGTAATGAACGTGTTGCCACAAAACCATTAACAAGAAAATGTTTTTTTTGTGTGTGTGTAGTGTCACTCACTTAAAGGGTGACTTGAGGGGTTAGCATAGTGCAAAGAAGATACAAGTGACCTGTACAAGTTCCTTAAATCAACATTCATTTATATCTACTTATAATCCACACTGCATGTCACCTGTGCCAAAAGCATTTCCTGAATGGGAATTAACATCAATCTTATCTGGTTCCATCTGCAGCACCATCTGGTGGAGGTTTGAGGTGCAACAAATTATTAGTGGATTAATTTAAATGTACTGTATTACACTATCCCACTAAATTTCCTAAACTATAATTTTATAATCTGTTGTATGCATGTAGATCATGTGTAGGTCTTTATGGATGCTAGGATAAAAATGTCTAAACTAATCCTCCAGTTGTGAAATTTAACTGAGAAAAAGACTTAAAGTAACTGAGATACAGTGTATTTTAGGAAGTTTAATGTAATGGGTATACTTATCAGACAAAAGCAGTATAAGTTGTTAAAAGGCTGAGAGTTTATATACTTTTGTGTGTAGGGTTGTTGTTGGCTCTTCAGCTGTTTAGAGAATCAGCCCATACTTTTTCATTTTGGACAATGTTAGTGTAAATAGATAGACTGGCATCTTTTTGTAGGTCAACATTGGTAGTCTATGACAAATGCAGTCATTTATGTATGTATTTATGTAATATATTTGTAGATTGGTGTAGTTCAGTGAAGAACAGAGAATGTGAGAGACATGCATAAGGAAATATGGTTAGAAAGTGTCAAGAACTAAATGCATAAAAAAAAAATATCTCTCAAAAAGTTAGTTCCAGCTTTTTTGAGTTTACCAAAACATTATTGACGTGGTGAATTGTTTTGGTTGGTTTAGCAGTTTTGGAAGATCACACCAGGTGTGACGCAGAATGCTCTGAGTAGAAGCAGGATGTTTTAACTAACCGAGAGACTAATCTGATGATCTGCTGAAGAGAGAGGGTGAGTTGTTAGAGAAAACGAAATCTAGATGATTTTGCTATTTTTACACAATGATATTTCCTGATTCCTGAATTGAAATACACCTTTGCATGGCTTCAGCAATATTTAATCATTTTACAGAGCCAAATATAATGATTTTCTTCAAGACCCTCTTTGCCTGTGAACTCCTATTATTAGCAGTAGGTGGGATAATTTTTGTGATGTCCTTGTCATTTTATTACTGTAATAGGTATAGCAATACTACACCACCAAAACTGTTGCACATTTAAATCATGCTGATACACTGACTTTGTCATTTTAGGGCAGGATGTACCATCTACATACTCTGTAACATTTCCAGACACAGTATACGCTGTCTGGGGATCTTGTGTACTGATTCCCTGTCGATTTTATATATCTGACTTTGAAGACAAACTGAACAATTCTGGATCAATTCATGGTGTGTGGATTAAAGGGGGCAGTCAATTTGACAGGTACCCAGTGGTTTACAATGGCACTGACAACACCACTTGGCTGTTTGAGACAATCGAAATCCTTGGAAATGTGCGAGAGGAAAACTGCACAACCGTCTTCTACAGCGTCAATACCAGTCATGCAGATCGTTATTACTTCAGAATTGAGATGGCCCCCTTTCTTGCAACATTCCCAAATCAGACATTTAATCTGTCTGTCAATGGTATGAATTCTCTTAACTTGTTCTGGCATTTATAAATGATATATTATATCATAAGATCATAATGACTCTCACTCTGATTGTTTAGCTGGAATAATGACTAGTTTTTAAGCAGTGCCTTCTGGACTTGATATTTGGGATGTTTTTGGACAATGTCATCTTAACAACACCGGAGACGAACACCTGAAAAGAAAGAAAATGAGCAAAATGTGAAAAACAAGCATAAATGTACTAAATTTCTAGTACTGTGAGTATTAGTAGTATGAGCATATCAAACCATCTCAAAGTCCAAATCAGCTCATTATTTTTATCTTCTGACAGAGACTCCATGGCCTCCACGGGTGTCAGAGCTGTCTGAGGTGCCAGAGGGGGCGTCAGTGAATCT
>JAGFZM010000126.1:885189-920157 GCA_017657215.1 Limnothrissa miodon | reverse complement strand
GGGCAGAACACCCTCGGGGCCCCCAGCGGTCTCAGACAGTCCAGCTGCGGATAAGTAAAGGTGTGCGTTTCGGATTGTGTTTATTTGTTTGCTGAATTTGTCCTCTGGAACCTATTCATGTCCTACTACTACTACTACTTGTTTCCATAAAACAACACTTAGTGCACATTCACACTTGCATCGGACCCAGGTTCGTTTGGTCCGATGGTTCAGTTCCATCTTGCGAACGCAGCTGTACTGAACCTGGGTGCGGACCTCGGACCAGACTCATGCCCAGTCCAGTTAAACAGACCCCATTGTGACACTTCGTGTCATCCTCAAGGACTCAGTGAGAGATGGAAAACAAACTTACTAATCTTGTCCATGTTACCCTTGGCTCCTTAAACACCATCCCACCATCCCATCAGTACCTCTGATTGTCACTAAATGTTAGAATTTGTGTCATTGCTGGCTGTTTGGCTCTCCTGACCATGCGCATCACTGTGGGATAGCTAGAAATGCAATTTTGATTCCTCTGTATGTCCAGAATATGTAAAGAAATTCACAATAAACAGACTTAACTTATTACGGAACTGATAAAAATAATAGTTATAGGTTTGCTAGATGATGAAAGCACGGACCTAAAATTATTGGAGGGTAAACTGAAAATAGTAGACTACAAAGACAGAGAACCAGAAACAAATATTAAACAAGGTGGTATGGCTATTCCAAGATGAATGAAGAACAATCGATCCTGGGAAATAGATGACAGTGTAACAAACCTGTGTACAGGCTACACTGAATTAGATACTCCTTATTTCAGATACAATGGATTTTATCCTAATCATTGGAGTATCAGCAGGCTCTCTGGCTGCGTTGGTCCCTCTTGCTGGAGTGATCATTTGTGCTAAGAGGTAAGCATCTGTAGCTTCTGTTTAGTGTGTCCGTCTTGTCAGATGGAAATCTACATTCCATCATTAAAACAGGGTGTTTGTAATAAAACAGGGTGTTTGTAACATACAATAATTGGTGACATGCGTTTGCCATTGACTATTCAACTTTTGAAGTTTGAAGTTTTCTTTGGTACCATCTGTCACTTTGATGTTAAGTCCATCTGAGCATATTCAGTAATATCATTGTTTCTCTCTACATTCAACATCATAGGAAAATGTACTATTGTCTCACTCAGTAATGAAGATTATCCCCTCAACCTCCCCTATAATTCTACTATTCAGTATTAAGTTGGCACGTTTTTACCAATGTACAATACAAATGTTGTGTTTGTGTTTGTTTTGTTACAAATGTTGTGTTTGCATTTGTCTTCAGACATAACAGGTCAACTTCAGTTGAAGAACAAGCTTCTCAAATTGAGGTACAGTAATGTGATCAAAAAGATCATTATGTCACTCATACATAAGAATGCTTGCCTATAGGGTTTTTCTGTCTGAATTTTGTGTCTTACCGAATACTAATGAAATACAAATGAATGTCGTCAACTTTACAATGAGCAATTTATCTGCAATGGTGTTAATACGTGGAATGATTGGGCTTCTAGAACTCAGCTATGGGTGATGACAACACCTCTAACAATGGATCCAAGTCCACAGAAGACCAGGAGGAAGAGATCCACTATGGCGAGATTGACTTTTCCAAAATGCCCCAAAGAAACACCAAACAGGTTCCAGGGCAGGAGCAGGAGCCACAGCAAGAGACAGAGTACGCAGAGGTCCATCTGCTTAGCAGAGACAATCCGGCCACTGATCAAACAGAACCGGAAAAAGAGGAGCTTTATGCCCAAGTATATTAGTAACTGTATGCCTTTCACCCTCATCTAAAAAAGAATCAGTTTGGGGGAGGGGAGGGTTGAGATGCTGTTGTATACACGTTATTCAAGAACATGTTTTATTATTGTTTTAATTTCCACATATTTTCTACTTAGACGCATAATTAATGAATCAGTAATATGTATTTGATATTTATTTTCCTGTGTGAAAATTGTGCATATAGTATTATATCTCTCACAGAAACAGCTATTGGGCAGGTTTCAGATAATCCACCCATAAATATGGGTTGTGAAAGGGCTTTCAGCCTCCTGATCAAACAAGCAGACAAGACAGAATGCTTTTAGGCAGAAGAGCAAATAAAAACCCTGACAGACACATCGGAACAAACCCAAGTGGAGTAAGCACTCATATGAACAGCTTCGAAATGGAATGGCAGGCATCATAAGTGGAACGCATCATAGGTGAAACAAAAAGGTTTGGAGGTTGATCGTGCCCCCATTGCAAGAGGCAAAACATGAAATCGAAATTCCTGAGTCATGCAGGGAAACCCCCCAGTCTCACAGTATGGGGAGAGAACAAGCCTGTGTGGGAGAACATGGTTAGGATAGACTCAACATCCTTTCTGCTGTGGTACAGACACTACTGTAGTTTAGTGTGCTACCAAAGGCTGTCCCAGCTGCGTCACAAGTGCCCCTTATTATCCATTAGTCTATTAGTAAGGGGAGCTAACAAATGTAGATTACAAAGAATTAAATTGCTGTATTTTTAGTTTTATGCTCTAGTACTGCTGTGTAACATGTGTTTCTGGAATGTAAATAAGCCAACATATTTTGGTATCCATGTATTTATAGTATTACAGAATGACAGAGAAGTTATACAAGTTTTTTTTAGTTCTCTTTTTCTACTTGATCAATTTGATCAGATTTAGTTCATAAGTAGAGTGTAATAAAATGCGTCATGGGTGAGATTAGTGGTCAACACAATATAATTTCTTA
Source organism: Limnothrissa miodon (assembly GCA_017657215.1). Classification (NCBI taxonomy): domain Eukaryota; kingdom Metazoa; phylum Chordata; class Actinopteri; order Clupeiformes; family Clupeidae; genus Limnothrissa; species Limnothrissa miodon. The sequence goes on along the minus strand of JAGFZM010000126.1, from coordinate 917,399 downwards.
AAAAATATATATATATATATATAAAAAAGGTGTGTACATCCTCCAGCTTACGTTCAGAACATAAACTCTTATCAACAGAAGATATGGAAGGATTTTACAATTTGGAAAAGACACACTCAAAAAATGTGTTTACGTTTGTTTTTATTAAATGAGTTTCTGATAAAATAGTTCATCAGCATTTTCTTTGGTCCAGACACTTCATTGTAGTATATGTGTAAACATGCCATGCATTTCTTTAAGTTTTAGCTTCTAATAACATTTAAGACTATATCTAAAAACAATTTCATAGTGTGTGTTTTTTTCTTTTTCTATAAAGTGACTAATTTGCTCCCTGAGCAATCCTATCGAGTTTCATTTGGGTGCTGTTTACTCAGTAGACAAATACAGACAGCCCAACAGCCCATCACTTTCAGTGTGTTTTAGAACCACTTTACTACTTTATCATAGCCAAAAAGGATCCACTTCACAGGCACTGTGTTTATGGTCTATTTGAGAAGTTCTCATGATAACAAATGACCAATTCCATTGATGAAAAAAACCATCAATAAAAACAGACCAAGAGGCTCCAGTTCCATGACACTGCCCTTTATCCCCGGTGGTGGGGCAGAGTTGGCAAATACCTGTGCTGAGCTAGGACAAGGTGTCGGTAAGGCACCGATTGGTTGCATTGGCTCTGCTTGATTTTCTCTTGGACACACGATTAACCGGCCACACAGAGGTAGCTTGGCTGCTTTGGTCTGGAGTATCGGTGGACTCTGCCACTTTTCCCCCAAAGTCACAAATTCACAGCCTCATTTATTGCTCCCGCTATCGCCCTGATCCTTACCCCCACCCCCAGCACCCAAACCCAGACAACAAATCCCACCCACCCCCCTCCCTTCCAAAAAACCCCCCAAACAACAACAAAAAAAACGCAGCTCTATAATTGACTTTAGTGTCCATTGTCTTAGCATTGGCTCTCACTCCCCTCCCCCCCACTCTGCATCCTCTCTGTTACGCAATCTCATCCCTTCCTTCTCTCCCTCCTCCCCATCTCTTCATCTATCCTTTGCCCTCTCTCTCCATCTCTGCTCAATCCCTCACCCTCGTCTCCAGTGCGTTGAGCTCCTCGCCCACCTGTGCTGGCAGGTCGGCGCCCACCTGCTGGGTGAAGTACGCCCGCAGCTCTTGCACCTCCTTCTGCCAGAAGGGCTTGGGCAGGTCGAACAGCGCACCCATGTCCACCGTCTCGCCGAGGCCGCCCACGCTGATGGCGCCGTCCTGAGGCACCCAGCCCACGATGCTCCGCTTGGCCGCCTCGTCGTCGCTCTGGCGCCCGCAGCGGCGGAAGATCCACTCCAGCACACGCGCGTTCTCGCCGAATCCGGGCCACAGGAAGGCCCCGCTGGACGGGTCCTTGCGGAACCAGTTCACGTGGAAGATCTTGGGCAGTTGCGTGGGCGCTTTGCGGGACTCCATGCTCAGCCAGTGGGCCAGGTAGTCGCCGAAGTTGTAGCCAAAGAAGGGACGCATGGCGAAGGGGTCATGCATGATGACCTTTCCTAAAGGATCAGAGTGAGAAAATGACACTGCAATTCATTGCCCTTAAATCTTCAGTCTTGATTGTTAACTTCAAGCTGACTGGTAGTTAGCAGGCACTTCTATTCAAAGACTTGCAATGGCATGATCAGGAAGGGTCAGGTGGTGGCAACATGCTCCCTCCAAAACATTACAGCTACAGGTCTCAACTGCCCAATACTAAACGTTTGTAATGTAGGCTACTTGAATATAGGAGTGTCAACCATAAAATGTACAGCATGGTAAACAGTACTAAAGTAGTAAAGAGAGAAGGAGAAATGGCACCCCCCCCCCCTTAAAAGGTGTGTTTAGAACACGGCTGAGAGGTGGGCCAGTGTTAAATACAGAATTCAGCTTTACTTTTTAATTCACTGGCTGGAAGATTTACTTTGCATTTTAACAAAACTGCTATATCCACACCAATAACAAGCCCAATGACAGTTGTAGGTGTGCCCTCTTATATGTGCTTGTGCTTTCTACTTAGTCTACTAGTTTAGAAATAAATAAAATAAGGTGTCATAAATAAAGGTGTGACTTGAGCTAATTCAAGTAATCCAAGCTACAGTTCTACAATGTTCCATCACCCACAGTGGGTTGCCCTGACACCAAGACAAACCTTTATGCTCTGCTGCAGCAGTTGCCTCGGACCTCATAGCTGCTCCTACGAACACGCCATGACGCCAGTTGAAGGACTCGTAAACAAGGGGCACACCTATAAAAAGAAGGCCAATTATGATTAATATTAATAAAAACTCAGCCTGTAATTGTGTGTGTGTGTGCGTTAGAGAGAGAGGGTTTGTGTTATTTATGATGAAAGAGAAATGATCAGAGAAGTCACACACAAGGGGAAGTTGCAGGAGAGGAAAGGAAAATTTCTACACTCCATTTTGTCTCATCAGAGATTCCCCATGACGGTTGTGTTTCAGCTTTTTTAATGACGAAATTAACAGCTTACAGTTCGGTAGTGCTTCAGTAAAAATACCCTGGTAAAATCAATACCGGTAACTTGCCAAAATGAGAAACTCCAGCTGAGTTTTCCATCGGAGAACAGAAACACTAAACTTGGTTACAACTAAACTTGCAATTGATTACAACTGATAGTCTCCAACTTCTTATACTGAGATATTAGAAATAAATTAATTTCACTTTTTTCCTTCTCTTCTTTAATATTTGCAAATGTCTTTCTTAAGGGAAAACCCACTTGGCTGCCCTGTTCATAAAGCCAACACTGGCAATGGCATTGCTGTTAACATTCATTTCCCTGCTTCCAGAAGCCCACCTTCTGGCCTGCGGCCCCCGAAGATGATGGCATCGATGGGCACTCCCTCGTCACTCTCCCACAGTGGGTCAATGATGGGGCACTGGCCTGCGGGGGCACAGAAGCGGGAGTTGGGGTGGGCACAGGCCGTGGCATCTCCTGTGGACGCAAATGAGAGAGGTGGTTAGGGAGGAATGTGTAGAATCAAACACAGCTGATGTAAGCTACAGGCAGCTGATCTAAGCTACGTTCTGAATAATAACATGTTCCTAATGAGCCTGTTGACTTTGCTCTTCTCTAACTCTCATTACATTCTTGCCTTCATTTCAGCTAGCGGCTAGTCAGCTAGCTCAAGCAGTACAATCACAACAGTGTTCAGATAATCTATTCCCAAGTGATGCAACACTTTAAAGTCTCAGCAAGACTTCTTTGGTGTAATGACTGTTACACAATAGCAGTTCTGTCACTTCTGCAAACATGGTTTGTTTTGCTGTGGGAATACATACACACAAATACTCTTTTTTACCATGCTATGCCATTACCAACAGTAAGAGTTGAGTTCCCTAAATTGCACTCCTTAACTACCATAACCTGGATGAAAGAGTCTTCACAGACATATTCTGACCTAGGCTAATTATTTTTTATTTGCTGATGTGTATGACCTTTCTGTGCCTTTTAAACAAAATCACCAAACAGAATAGGTTCACTTAACAGATGCTGATTGAGGGTTGATGCTGGAGATGTCTTACCGATCTTCCAGGACTTCCCATGCCAGTCGGTGAGCGTAACCCCGGGGGCGGGGGCGTCCAGGCCCTCCCACCAAACCCCTCCATCACTGGTCTCACCCACGTTGGTGAAGACAGTGTTTTTGGAGATGGTTGCCATGGCGTGCGGGTTGGTCTTCATGGAGGTGCCGGGAGCCACGCCGAAGAAACCGTTCTCTGGATTAATGGCTCTGAGTTTTCCTAGGAGGGAGGGAGAGCGAGCGAGAGAGAGAGAGAAATATATTGTAGCAAAAATGATAAAAAGCTGTTGAGGTGAAATGTGTGTTATAACCACTTTAATCAAATATTTTTGACAATGATTGTAAGATTTTGATTGAGATATGATGTTACCCCAAAATTGAAAATACAAAAATGCTAAAAAGAAAAACGTTTTATTATTTGCAAGAACAAATACGGCTCCATTACATTTGATTTAATTTACTAGTTTTTGCAGTAGTAGACCCCACAATGAATGCCAGGCAGTGTTCTTATTACCTACTGTGGGGTGGGTAAAACCAATCATAGTTCAAAGGTCAAGGCTCAATATGCCATGAGATTTATAAACTCCTCTGCTCACCCTGGCTGTCGAACTTCATCCAGGCAATGTCATCCCCAACACACTCCACAGTCCACCCAGGCAGTGCTGGCTTCATCATGGCCAGGTTGGTCTTTCCACAGGCACTGGGGAATGCAGCAGCCACGTAGCGCTTCACGCCCTGAGGGTTGGTGATGCCCAGAATCTACACGGCCAGCCAACCAGACACACAAGACGGGGAAGACAGGGCCATGAGTTCCACTTACAGTCACAGTCCAAGCCCCAGTGGATTATGGGATACTACAATGTTTTTTACTACCAAGTTGCATCTTAATTTCTTGAAAAATGTAATTTCTTTTGGGTAAGACATGCCCTAACATTTCAAAATATCTTGACCTAGTATGATTTTCTTACAGCGTTCTACTACCATTGATTTTATAAATGGATTTTCGTACATGTCACAAAGTCGACACCCAAGGAAATATCCCATTCCCATTCCTTATGTAGGCTAAACAGTGGCCCTAATGTCTGTCTCTCATTTTGCTAGCTCAAAAATCTTTGCAAAGGCCTGGACTGTGATCTGATGTGTTATTTTGGCTTGCGCTGAGGACTATTATTTAACAAGTTCAGTGTACTCTCCGCAACCTCTTCTTAGCTGGTATATTTCCACCATGTAAAAGTAATAGTGTTACAGCTACTGTGTTTCCCATTCTGATATGCAATATTATCGGGCCGTTTTAAGTCTATAAGACAGGTTGCAAGGTGCACTTCAGCAAACTTATGGCTTATAGTCTTATAGTATGCGTGATGGGTGTAACACACACAGACACTAGTCGTCCTATGTTTAGCAGTCTCACATACAGAAAAACAGTGATCAGGGTCGTAGTCAAGGACCCATACTGGCCATTATGGTCCCTGCACTGCATTCAATGACCAATGAGCAAAGACTATGCACATTCCTTTTAGAGATAGTATACCACTGATGATTTGGCAGAGCAATGAATAAACCAATATACAAATCACTGAACAGAAAGTGTCAGGATTTCCTGACAACATCAAAGCATAAGTGGTCTATGGACACACGTAGGAATACTTTGTGGATGCAATTTAATAATCCAACACGAATAAGAAGTTGAATCTAATAGTCGTTCATCAAGTACAAATGACATGTTCTCCCTCTAGTGGTCCATTGAGAGAACTGAAAATGAACCTTTTGGCCATATGAGCAGAAAGTGGGGGGGTGGGTTTGTGTGTGTTTTTTCTGACTAGCATATCTTCAGTAAGCAAGCCCTTATCTCGGACGCTTTTAATGATGCGAGAGACAATGAACTGACTGAGCAAAGTGTGTGTGAGCATGTACGTGACGCTGTGTGCCTGCATGTGTGCGTTCTCACTGGCATGTGCTCAAATGGTCTTTGGTCTGTTGCTGTGTATAAGTGTAGCACAAAACCAGTGTGTGTGTGTCAAGTCTCATTGGTGTGCTCTTTGAGCCAGCCCTTATCTGGTGTGTGTGTGTGTGTGTGTGTGTGTGTGTGTACACATGTGAATGTGTGCGTAGGTGCCTGCGTGTGTGTGTGTCTTCTCACCAGCATGTGCTCGGCCAGCCAGCCCTCGTCTTTAGCGATGCGTGAGGCAATGCGGAGGGCGAAACACTTCTTCCCCAGCAGTGAGTTTCCTCCATAGCCGCTGCCGAAGGACAGGATCTGCCTGGTGTCAGGGAGGTGGGAGATCAGCACCTTCTCTGGATTACACGGCCATGAGTTTACTAGGGGAGCTGGAGAGAGAGAGAGAGAGAGAGAGAGAGAGAGAGAGAGAGAGATGAAAAAAAAAACAGTGAGAGAAAAAGAAACAGAGACAGAAAGAAAAAGGAGGATTTTTACAGGTGGTTATTAGATTTGTTGCAGGCAGTGTAACAAGACTGAATATATGGACAAACCCCAAAGTCAAAAATAACAGAAAACACCCTTATTGACCAAAAGGAGCAATACTGTAAATCAATAACTGAAATACCTTTCAGAGGGAGAGGCCTGCCCAGCGAGTGTTGGCACCGTACAAACTCTGCTCCCCCTGCCAGCTTCTCCATGACGGGTGTGCCCATGCGGGTCATGATGCCCATGCTGGCCACCACGTACGGGGAGTCTGTTACCTGCACGCCAAACTTGGCCAATGAGGAGCTCACTGGGCCCATGCTAAAGGGTATCACGTACATGGTTCTGCCTGCATACACAGAGAGGCCGAGGGGGAAGAGGCAGGTAATGAGGAGGTCAGGAGGGACACAGCAGGGCATGTGGGGAGATGTGGGGGCAAGTGTGGGAACTGCAGCTCTAATACTTTGGGCATGTCTATCAGTGGGTGGGTGGGAAGATAGATAGATAGGTACAGTACACAGGTACACTTTTTTCATCCCAAAGGGACATTCAATTGTTTCAGCAGCTGTAAAAACACACAGCAAGCACACATCCACAGACACAGATGTGTGCCTGTGTGTGTGACTCAGTGAATATGTACAGTTTGAATGATGTTTGTGTGCGTACGCTCTTGTGTACGTATGATTGTTTATACCTACTAGAACGGTGTAGAAATTTTCGTGTGTGTGTGTTTGTGTATATGACTCATTCCCACCTGCCATGCAGCCAGGGAAGCGGTCCTCTCTGGCCTTCTGGAAGTCACTCTCGCTCATCCAGCTGCCCAGCTGGCTCTTGGCACCGTCGCTGGGGATGGGGATGGTGTCGCGCTGGTCCCTTGTCACGATCACCGTCTTACTTTCTACACGAGCCACGTCGCGTGGGTCTGTGCGTGCAATCCAGCTACACACACACACACACACACACACGTTTAACATTGACAAAATAACAAGAAAATGACTACAACGGGTTATATAATCCTAAAATGCTATGATGCTGTGAATGTAATTTCCCTGATATATCCCCTCTAATCTGAAGGGTGAAGCAGACACTGTCCCCCAGTGAAGCACAGGTTGGTCCACTACTCACCAGTTCTCATACTTGGGCAGCTTCTTGACCATGCCCTCTTTCTGCAGGCCTGCGTAGATGTCCTGCAGCTCCTCGGGCGAGCCCGTTACCACATGCACCTTTGCTGGCTTGCACTCGTCCACTGCCCCCTTCACAAACTCGGCCACTGCAGGGGGGAGGGAGGGGATGGAGGCCATGGAACGCACCCCCACTGCTGCCCCAGGTCTGACAACAATAAATGAATGAAGTAATGAATGAATCAATGAATGAATTAATCATTGAATGGAGAGAAGTAATCAATGAATCAGTTAATGTAAAATATAATAATTCCACATTCTAAACATTTTTAGCTACATGGAGTCATAGTCTACAGATTTATGTTCACGGAGAATACAGGGTAGTTCTCCGGTAACCATATCACGTTACACATTAATGACATTGCTCAATCCTAATCCTTTACCCAAGTAGTCGAACCTGTGGCCCATATGAAAATGGTACACTGCTATACTGTTCAACTGTACTGTACAGCTCTGTAAAGAGAGTATACAAGTGAAACAAGCACCAACTTAATTTTCGTTTATACCAGAGTCTTAAAGGATACCTCCCAGGTCTTGATGCAGTAAGTATATCACTATTAGTGTGAAATAGTTGAAACAGAGGCAGAGCCACATTTCTCGCTTTGAGAAAAGGTAAAACACCTCCCTTGTGTGAAACAGGCCAGGAAGAGTATCCACATTTTTGTGAGCGTTTTCAAAGTAACCAAACAGGAAGGAGGAATCTGCAAGAATCTATTGGCAGGTGCAACTTCATACCCTGTAATACATTCCTTACTGTGGCTGAGCAGGAAAGATGTGCAGCCATTGAACACCCTCATCCTGAGATCCCGACCCTACCTGCTTCAAAATGTCCAAGAGAAATCAAATCATTGGAATAAGCCTGTTCCTGCAGAACTAGTGGATGGAGCTGTCCATTGCTAATGTTTGCCATTCGTGGGACAACAAAAAGTCTATTTTCAGTAATGTTTAAGTAACACCATTCAATTGGAGGTGAACTGATAATTAAGTTTATCAGAATTGTATAAATGCGTTTCTGAAAATGAATTGGTGATGACTAATGGACTTGTTTTGCATCTGGACATTCAAATGTATATAATGTAAGGCAAGTTGAGGAAAATTATTTTTTTTCAGAGATTCAGAGTGTTTCCATTAAAACTAAACACTTGGTCAGGGGGGTTGTAGACATTTTAAACATTTCCAATACAAATGTTTAGAAATCCCTTTCAAACTGACAGGCCTCAAAGACCCGAGGCTATGATCTCAATGAACTATACATTCTACACTCTGGACCCTGAACAAAAGGCAAGCCTGGAAGGGCTGCCCAAGAAGCTGATAGTCTTGTCCCAGTATCAGATTGAATACTCCCTGATGTGGTCAGTGCTGACTGTCTCTCGGCATTGTAAAAAGCGCTATGGCCAAAGGTGATCCTTTAAATGGCTTGAAGCCAAAAACAATTCCTGCCTCACTCGATGAAACTGTGAGGCAATAATACTAAACCAACATTTACTTAACTATACACCATACTTCAACAGAGTTCAGATTCATGTCTAAATGATTCTAGCTGATTGCTATTGATCAAATTTACCAAGTTAATTAAAGACTAAGCAGTTCGAACATTCTCACTCAGTTCCTGGAAGTAGCCTATCAAAAAAGCTAAGGACTTAGGCCTAAACAGGCCAGAGTTCACGACAAAGGAGTGGCCTGTCCTTTTTGTTTGAGTAATGACCAATCAGTCCAGTGCTGTCGAAAGCGCAGACAGGCCTAAAATGGCCTCTGTATCTCCTCAATATCACAGCATTGCTCTGCTCAACCCAGCTCTACTGGCTCAGAGAGCAGTCATTTGAGTTGACACAGTCTGCCTTCAATTACACAAAATGTGATTCCACAGTAAGTGGCTTGTGAGTGAAATTAGGAAGCTATATCTGAAAGTATGAATGGATGTCTCACGTTTCATCTTCTTTTACTGCTATTGGTTGTGCTGTGTCACTGTTATGCTGACATTTGACCTTTTCTCTTTTACTATCCCACTATCACATTGTTCTTGTCTCACCCATCCCCCCCACTCAGTTCACTAATTCAGTTCAATAATGAACTCCTTGACCAGTGAGTTTCAAGCCCTGACTTGCTTACTGTAGAACAGCTCTATCTCCCTGAATTCTTTCTCCACATAGTTAAATACAATGATACAGAACTGAGGTAGTGCTGTGAAACAAAGTCCTGAGTTGCAGCATTTGTAATTAGTAACCACAGTCCATGACATTCTAATCAGACCCATGTGATCCTGATCGTGCAGCACGGGGAGTCAAGGCACCCTCTGATCCATGCACACTGACAAAAAAACTAATAGGGGCCATTTGACTCTACTTGCTCACGCATGCTCAGATTCCCTGGAAATTGTCTTAAATGGTGCTTCTTTTCATTCCCAGTGTCTGGGAGGTTTGCAAACAGTATTGAGATGAGGTTACAGAATGTTGCAGACAGAAACACAAAGCGTGAGAGCAGAGTTTAACTCTGTCAATGTATCAACCATTCAACCCAAAGACCTCTCCCCCTCAACCTCTATGTTTCTCTTCCTCTCTTTTTTTGTGGAGTTCTTCTCCATCCCAATGCTCTTCATTGGTCAAACACACCTCTAGATAAATTGGCCAATCGCATGGTTTGGAACACAAGCACACCCACTTGCCCTGAAATTCTAGGTTCACAGTCTCTGTGGGCAAATTGCACAGATGTGTGCAACATTTCAACGCACACAGGTTTAGACAAAGCCTTGACAAATCATTGTGTGTGTATCGCAGCTTGACCACAGTGTAATCGGAGCGGTTGGACATAATCATGTCCTAAAGAATGGCCAAAAACAAATACGGACACAAACAAACAAAGCAAAACAAACCAAAAAAAAAAATCATGGTATCAAGGTTTCTGGGGTCTTCCTCTGCACATCTGTATGGCGGAGTTGCTGTGCAACTTTTTTTTCCACCCCACAGACATACCACCCATATATGCACAAACACAAACTCGGCATGAATCCCCCCCCCCCCCCCCCCCACCCACCCCCACCCACACACACACACACACACACACACACACAGACACAGATATGCCAAGATTATTTTTCCAGACTTCATTAGACCTTAAGTAAAGTGAACAAGCGTTGCTTACATTAATCCACATTGTAGTACTACACAAACCAACATCACAGATATCATTTAGTGTACAGAATGTATATCCATTCCGTCTGAGGCAGCCAGAGCACCCTCTGACATCTCTTTGTGGTTATGAGATCCAGCAAACCAGAACACTTGTATGCTTGGTCAAGGTATATCACAAACAAGTGGTAATGGTGTCTCATTTTCCCTATTGGGTTACGACATGGGCTTCAGTTTGCCCAAAGATATGCTATATGACACAGTATTCATTACATCACTTGTAGTCCATCTGTGTCAACTTTGCCACCAATATCTTACTAGAGTTCATGCTCTAGACAAAATAGTAGCCTATATGAAAAATAAACTACAGGGCTGATACCGTTAAAAACGTTTTGGTGGTTTTATTGTGCAAAACAATTAAGAAAAGGCCTACTTTTGTGGCATGGAAACTAATAGATCATGAACCCATTTGATGCATACAATGCTACTTTATAAACCCTCTACGTGCAAAGTGTCATAATATGTAATTAAAGCAAACAGAGAGACGGATGTTTACATAGGCCACATGCCAAGTGCAATCTTTGAAATATGATGTCAAGGAATAGGCTAGTCAGTGTCTAGAACTTGGAACTCCAGGTCAGGTTTGCAGGACTGGCCGTCACATTACCAGCAGCAACTTGTCTAAGCTTTTTGATACTCAGTGATCCAAGTCTCTCAAAATACTGAACAATTTTACATTCTTAACATTACTGAAGCATCCTGGGTACGTCATGTACATTTTGGCCACAATTTAATGCACGCTTTGTTTGTACATCTCGTTCTACAAGATAGCCTACACCCCGGAGGTAAAACTTCGATTATAGAGTTTTTTTTTCCATACACACCTTCTCAGTACTCCAAGTAGAAGGCACGACATCCTCGACGACGTGGTTGTAAACAAGATAGCAAAATCCCAAAGTCTTCAGTCAGATGCTGGTGTAATATAATATAAATGGAGTGCGTCTTCCACAGCCAATCACCTCTCACATCTGATTGGTCTCGTGGACAGAGCCCTTAACTCGAGGTAGATGATGTACGCGCAAAGAGAACCTTGCTCTTTTGTAGCAACACGTGTTACGTTAACTTATCTCATATGCCCACCTTGTGTCTCAAGGCAGATGTCTAAGTATGCTTTAGCTTATTTTCTGGACAGCAACGAGGAACTTCCCTCTTCCGTCAAAGCAAATTAACGTTAGATTTCAAACTGTTAGCTCCCCAAAGTTGGTAATTAACATACGCTAAATGTGATTTCTTGTTCTTCCGGATTGTTTTCATTTGTTAGCATTACAACAAAAAACATCTGTACAGTATTCTCGAGAAAACAAACGGAAAAGTTTCGACTACCTTCAGCGGCTTAAAAAATAATCTTGTGGACGCATGACTTAAATAGCCAACTAATTTCGATTAGTTTACTAGTTCACACCCTTCACTCACTCACTCTCCTAACGTTACAACCACTGACACTGGCTGATTCAAGTCCTTTTTCCTTATTGACGGTAGAATTAGCTACCCTGTAACATTGTCGCTGCAGTCAGCGGTTGCCGTTGCAGCTTTAGTGTCTTTGCAATAAAAACATATGTCCGTTTATATTCCAGTATGGGATTGTTTTGAAGATTTGAATGGCATCTCCATAAGTAGTCTAGAAGATGACGACGCAGTGCCAGGTCAGCAGATAAAAATACAGAAGTTTGGTCAGGAAGTCAGAGAACTCCCAGTGACGTTATCACCATGGGGTCCCTCCTCAATGCCGTTGAATCCTAATTTCTCATTGTAATCTCTGCTGTGTAGACTAACCTCCAATTATGCCCGTTATGTTTGACGATGTTGTCAATTCATCGTAGTTAGCGTAGGCTACTTAACACAGGTTCATTGTATTGCACTTAATTCCATTTTATTATGATAAATTCACCAACACAGAGCTGAGTTAGTCATTTATTTGGCGTTTGGAATGCAGGCCAACCTCAAACGCATATCGTTGTAGGCCTACATAGAGTGTTTGAAATCATTAGGGCAATGCTGAAATCCCATGAGTGTGTGGGGGTGGGTGTGTTTGAGTGCAAGTGGGGGGAGGGATGTGTGTGTGTAGAGAGAGAGAGAAGGAAGAAGAAATAAAGGGGGTGAGACTTGAGTGCAACACATCACACAACCTTCTGTTGATGATGATAAACTTGTCTCAAACTTTAAAAGTCTTTAGGCCTTTATCACACCTGACTTATGGACAACATTTTAATTACTCAGTTTATACTGTTAAACTGGCAAGCAACTGCAAAATTTATAGAGGCAATATAAAATACCCTTTAAGTGGGGCTGGTTACATAAAGCATTCCACTTCTTTGTAATATTACTTGGCTCATTCTTTTCCTTACTGTAGTCTACACTGGTGCATATGGATGGAACAAAATGTCCATTCACTTTGCCACATCCTTTTTTGGCAGTCCTATTCACATGTGTTTTATAGGGATAGAATTTTAAATTTGTGGAGTCAGCAGAAAGAAGAATCAAAATCATTTTTTGGTATATGCTTTCAGTAGGCTATTATTAATTTCCTTATGGTTATTGCTGGCATAGTTTCCCTGGTTGATGGGTTCTGGAAACAACATTTTATTACAGTAACACAACATACTCTCAACTGTGTTTAACCTGACATCCTGTGTATGAGCATTCCACTGTAAAGAAGTAAGGAATTGATAGAGGAGTTGATAAAGAATTGCATAGGCAGTCTAAGCAGAATAGACAATGTAGGCCAATGCAGGCCAAGTAAACAATTTGCTGTGTTCAGAACACTGAATGTGAATTTTACTACACCTGAAATAATTTTGCATGTGTAAGTTTTTCTGTGCTTTGAGTTAGATTGTATTCTATGCCTATGTCTTGTTTCCAAGGCCCTCTTTAACCTTGCACTGTCGTTGTTTTGCAGAGCAGCCTTTGCCCGCCTGGACTTTGTTAGGGGACCAATGCCCACTATCAACATCACAATGTAATCATCAGGAATACATTATAAAATAAATCAGTAACCAATGGTCCGTGAACTTAAGGTTAGCTTTTAATCATTCAGAACAAAGTTAAGAAATAAAATAATCATCACACGAAGTGTGTAACACTAGGAAACTGCATGCAGGCCATGTTTTGCATTCAAATAGTGTTCAACACTGAGTGGGTGGGTAATTTTCCATGTTCTCCACTAAGGAGGTCACAGAATGTGTTTATGGATTCCTCTGAGCAGTGCAAAATGCCTGTCATTTTAAATGGGAAAGCACTCTAGTATAGTCCATCCACTCATTCATTTCATGTTTATGTCAGTTCATGTCAGTGTCAAAATATCTCAAGTTTTAAAGCTTGTCCATGTGTGCCAGTTTGGTGTTCTGCAAGCTGCTCAAATCTGCAGGGATTGCTAGACAGTTGCTGACAGATATCATCTACACATACCTCTTGCAGAGTGTTAAAGTTAGAAACATTGTAATTTCGTTTAAAATTTTCTGATTTTGAATTTCACATTGTCATGTTCTGCAGTGTTCTAAACTCCAAATAGTACATCATGTGAAGACTAATATGCAAAAGAAACAACACCCCTCTCATGGATGAGCAAAGAATCCTGTAGAGAGAATGCACTCAAATCCTGGATTTTGATCGTGTTGAACAGCCCAAATACCATTGTCAACTTGCCAATGTGCAGATTAACATACTGTGGTACAAGTGGTACTTTTTCTTGTCACTTAGTGTTGTGTGTTTATTGAGGGAAAGGCCAAAGCATTTGTGTGTCTGTTTGCTTTTGGTGGAATTTGTCCCTATGTCCAATGAGAGAAACCCAGAAAGCAATAAAGGGATTGATTAGAATAATATCTGTCAGCAGCTTTGAGCAGCCTACAGAACACCAAACAACAGGCCTTTCAGCTCCAATCATTGAGGAAATGATTGAACCTAACAGGATTAAACCTCATGCAATTATCTCAATGGCAGTGATTATTTCACCTAGTTCTGGTGACAGTAAGCTCTTCTGCCACCTACTGGTTGTATGGAATATGGCAAATTGAACGGCTGTGCAGTGGTCTGATCATGGCAGGCTATGGTTGATAACATTTTCCGTTGTTTTGTTTTTTTTTTGGGCCTGTTTTGCGCTAATGTTTTCTAGTTTCCATCAGACTTATCTATTAAATTTCCAGGTGCGTGAAATATTTTTTCCAACCAAAACGTATGAGTAAATCATCAGATGAACAAATACTGTTAAATAATAATTTAAATGATTCAAACGTAAAAAGACAACAGGTTGTCAAATAACATATGAAATGCTGACAGCTGTCCTACAATTCCCAGTGTGCAACTCCAATGCGGAATTAAAGAAAAGGCAGTCGGGAAATCCCAAGAATAAGCTAATTCACTTTCATTTTCACTTCTTTTGCTGCGTAACTGCTCGCGGATTTTCTTGGACGAATAACTTTGTGATATAACGTATAAGAAAGGTTAGGTGCATACTGCACGACTGTTAACAAAGATTTCAAGGTGTTTTAGAGATAACAAATTTTCAAAAGTTGTAACGATGACGTCCATGGACATGAGCCTAGAGTCAAAGAAACAGGTAGGCTAAGTATTATGTGCAAACAGTTTGGCTAAGCATATTCGTAGACCTATTATGTTAAAATACTTTCATGATGATCAGGCTATCAAGCTAATAATAAGACTAAGTAAGAAGAAAATAAATGGACAGTGAGCTGGCATGTTGAAACTTCACTCTGCTAGTCTGGAGATGACTGACACCGAATCTGTCAAAATATTGTGCATCAACCTATCATAGTCATTATTCTAACAACAAGTTACTATTTTATCATAGGTTGATGGCTTTTGCAAGAAGCTTACCACAGAGGTAAGTCATGTATGAAAGTCTTGTGTAATTACTCAGATGTTTTGACACACTAATGATGAACTCTATGTGCTGTAATAATCTGTTATTGTATTGTATTTACTCCAGGCCGAATACCTTGTCTCAACCTTTTTCCCAGAAAAGATTGCTGAGATGGATGTTCTCTTGAAGGTAAAACAAATGCACATGCCATGTCACACATACAGTTCTGCTATGCAAGTCAGTCTGGTCAGGAGGCCTATCTCCACTTCCCATCTGCTGAGATATAGGGAACCTCCCCAAAACAGACTTTTACCACCACCTCTTTTTTCTCTCTGCAATCCTTGGTATATCCCACTTTATGTAAAGCTGGGGCTGACATAAAATTATTCAGACTAATAGGGGTTTGACTTGGCTCGATTTGGTTCAACTCTACTCACTTGTTAACATGCTCTAGCATGACAGCACCCAAAATAAAGTTCCCTTTGAACACTTTTTAACATGAGTCCAATTAAAAGTCTCACCTATATACATGCGCACAATGAACTTCTGTACACAGAATAAAATAGGCAGCAACAATGACAAACAACAAACAGTAACATAAGGTAACATGAAATAATATAAACTACAGTATATGCTTAATGAAAACACAGAATTCAACAATATTTGAGAGCCAGGATGGGTCAGTGCACCTCCTAATGATAGCCTGTCTTCTGTTGGTGTCTCCAGTCCTCTCTCAGCCTTGAGGACATGACTGCACTGAAGGCTCCGCTGGACATCCCAATCCCAGACCCAGCCAAGGAGGAGGCCAAGAGGAAGAGGAAAGAAGAGGTCAGTGAAACTCCATCTTATTCCACTGTGCTGTGATCCCTCCCCCAGCCTTTCTTGAGAGAGTTCCATCAACTCTTACAAATACATCACCTTTATAAATACTCTAAGCCGTTTTTTTTAATTGTACATGGTGTTCATCCATGCCACTTTTCTTTCAACAGAAAGAGGCCAAGGAAGGAAAGAAGGACAAGGACAAAGACGGTGACAAAGAGGATGAAGAGGGTAATTAAAATACGGAAATATTATGGGTTAATATTATGGGTTAATATTAAAACCTAGATTAAACCTTTTCAGATCTAATTCCTAAATACTTTGTCAGAAAGTGACTTCACCGTGTTAGAAACCTATGGCTACAGTTTACACAAGCTATGCCATCATTTTTAACAAATGTTCCTCTGACCTTCATGGGACTGTGCATGACCTTCCTTTGGGTTAGCGGGCCCTCCCTGTGGTCCCATTGGCTGCAATGAGAGGCTGGAGGCTCTGTTGAAGGAGGTGAAGCCTCAGATCCAGACCTTGAAGGAGAAGCTAAACACGGTAGGGCTACTTATTCTGCCACCACCTGACAGGGAACTCAACTTAGAGCAACCACTGTAGTTTAACTTAACGGTCACTGTGTTTACTCTCTGTCAACTGGAAACAACGAGCACTAAACCTGGCTTAAGTGTGCACTGATTGTGCCATGCACTAAATGTAGCCTGCCTTAAACGTAGTTTCATTCTTAAACCACACAATGTTTGAGGTTTTACATTGTTTGTGTATGTGTATATGTTTATATGTTGTGAAAAAGCTACTGGATAACTTAATTTCCTTCTGGATATATAAATGAAATCTATCTGTCTGTTCGTCTGTTTGTCTCTTTTTGTCTCAGGTGTCCATGTGGGTCCAGCTTCAGATCCCTCGGATTGAAGACGGGAATAACTTTGGAGTGGCCGTGCAGGTGAGCATGTAACTCCTTCCTCCTCAGCCTATCCGCAGAATACTGCGAATAGTCTAAGGCACAATTCCCTGTGATTTAGTGTGAATTAACATGCTAAGCTATACATCCATCTCAGCAAAGTAAACTCATAATGCTTTAATAAAGGGACTGAATCTCAATGTACTGTAGCCTCTAAGCACTTGCACCCACGGAGACATGATTCAACCTCATGATTGGCTGATTTTTAACAGTTAAGTCTATCAGGGTTTGGGGCCTTGAGAATAGGAAGGACACTCCGATTCTGAAGTCTGAATTCCCAATTTATCATTAAAACATGTTTTTTTCTTGGCCTTGGACTCCTTCTTGAAATCCAAAACGAATGATTATTTCAGGAGAAAGTGTTTGAGCTGCTGACCAATACTCGGACCAAGATTGAGGGATTCCAGACACAGATTTCAAAGTGAGTCAGCCAGCACAACCCAAGTAAAAGATGAGTAGCATATGAGAGTCAGCATATCACAAGACTGCATGTATAGCTAAGGTGCCATGTTATAATGTTTTCTTTTGTATAGGTACTACAGTGAGAGAGGAGATGCAGTGGCCAAGGCCTCTAAGCAAGCCCATGTGGTGAGTTGATTATTTACCACATATAGGTTTTTTTTTGTTATATATAGGATGTCAGGAGCCATCATAAAAGCCAAATATATGCTTTGACAAATAAATATCTAAGGTTTTTTTTTTTGTGGTTCCAACTGATCAGTGAATGCGTAATCTCGACATGTTCTGACTCATGCAACTAGTCCAACTAGTACATTCATGCACACACGAGGGAATAAATCAGTGCAGTGGCTCAGTTAATGAGCGCTAAAGCCATCACTGGTTGAGACTAGAGAAGAACTAGACCTATAAACACCAGAGCAGGCCGTCATCTCCAGGCCAGTGGCTAATTGCATAACTCAACCAGTGTTCTTTTGAACATCCCCTGACAGGGAGACTACAGGCAGCTCGTTCATGAGTTGGATCAGTATCAGTACTGCGAGCTTCGCATTGTCGTCCTGGAGATTCGCAATACTTACGTGAGTTCAGATGGCGCTTGTTTGACGCCTTGGATTAGACAGACATCTCTTGAATAGAAAAAGGTATCGATTCGAAATGCTGGTTTTAATCGAGATGTTTTCTGAACCTGGTTTAGGCTGTGTTGTATGACATCATCAACAAGAACTATGACAAAATCAAGAAACCAAGAGGAGACTGCAAGGCCCTTATCTACTAAGAGCCAAAGGACACACACACACATATACACACACACACACACACACATTTTTACACTGGCAATGAAACATAGCTTCTTATGTGTCATTTGAGATGCCATTTGATCCTCTTGCTTTTGCAGTAAGAAAGTTCTCATAGTCACTCTTAGTTTCAGAAACCACTCTGCTGTATCAGAATGCAATTTAATGCCATTTACAAAATAAAACAATTATTATATTACTCTTGTTTTTTTTCTGACTATTCTACTATATATTATACTATTATATGTTGTTATTTTGTCATATCAGTCCAGTCTTATTTATGCTTTGAATCTCCACAATGTTCTCTGTAAAGACTGATTTATGTTTTCCACCCATGGATATTCTGGAGATTATTTTTCAGTCTTCCTACTAGTGTAAAAATCTATCAGCAGGCGTAAATACATTCAAAACCTGTCACAACAGCTGTGACATTAGTAAAACATGTCCCTGTTTCCATTCTTTGTCGGTCCTTTATGTTCTGTGGGAGTGGATATTAGCCCAGTAGTGGGTCCTCCAGGACAGCACCAGTTTGGTTCCAATCTGAACCACCCACGGTAGAGCACTCTCCAAGCCAGGCAGCCTAGAGCTCCCCCTATCAGCTGGGAGGGGAACTGCGGGAAGTGAGCCATCAGGCAGAGGAGCAGGAAGAACCACAGTCCCAGCAAGAAGGTGCAGAGCAAGAAGAGCAGCCGGAGGGGCGTCCCTGGTGAGCGCACGCACTGCCCAAACACGGATGACTCCTCCACCAACAGCAAACAGCACAGGCACAGGAGCAAGGCCTCCTGGGATACATCGCAGCCGCGCCACTGGAACCCAGAACGCAGGCAGCTGGTCTTACTCTCCGCATCCCGGAGGAGCAGTCTGGAGCCTTCCCCAGGAAATGTTGCCTCCATGCAGGCTTTCAGAGCGCTGCTGAGAGGCTCGAAACAGCTGCCCGATGCATCTTCCAGGGAGGTTAGGAGCCAGCGGAGGCCCAGACACACGGCACTGGCGGCAGCCAGACGACTGAGGTGCCGGAGGGAGAGAGAGAGGGAACGGCGGAGGGAGAAGGAGACAAGGAATATGAAGGACCCTGCGAGGATACACGTCCAGCCCCAACAAGAACTCAGGAACATCCTAAATGGAAGCATTAATAAGACAAAAATAAGGGACATCCACTCTACATTTGAGAAGAAAACTTATTAGAACCAATAATGTTTGGTATTCATAATATAAAAAAAGGCTGTGTCATGACTACTTGCAATTTTCTGGCATTAAAGCAAACCTCTTATTTGATTACATTAAAACTGTTTGCACTTACAGAACACAATCTAACCTTACACATCAAAACACATCTCTCTCACACACATACATATTCACACTTACTGGTCATGCACTCACCTGTAGAGGTAATGGTTCTTGTTACCGAACACACTGTACTTGGAGGCCCACATGTTTAGAGCAGGCCCAGACAACAGCAGGAGGGAGAGCACCAGGTGGAAGTGGCGTTTGAAGGAACCGTGGCTGAGGAATGCGGCTGTGAGGTCGCTCACCACCACCAGGGCCGCCACGGCGAAGGAGACAGCTGGGTGTTCCTGGAGGGCCCCCACAGCCTTTCTGAGCCCACTGAGAGACATCTCAGATAGGGTTGTGTCCTCCTGATTCCGGCCCCCTCTCTCTCTCCTTGGAGCTCAGTAACCCAGAGCCAACGTCCAGGGGTATAGAGAGTCCCCACCCTCTGAATTACTGACCTTCTGAGTGGATGTGGTCCATCTGGACGTTTTCTCCCAAAAAATAATTCCTTCTCCCTTAGGATCTTGACAATAAAGCTGTGAGATGTAAATGACGGCTGACTGACAGAAAATATGCTGAATTGTCCTGCAGCGCTTTTTTTTTTCCTGGTCCGCTCCCTCTCACACTCCCGCTCTCCTGTCTGTTTAGCCTCGGCAGTCAGAAGGGACTGTGGTCTCATGTAGAGACGCCCATCCCCACGTTGCTGAGAACACCCCCCCTACCCTACCCCCCAAAGACCACACCCTCAACTCTCTTTGCCTCAGGCAGGCATAAAACCTTGTGAGGAACTGTTTCACTGTTGCCTCTCCAGTCTATCAAGATGCTTTGATTTCAGATTAGCCAAAGTAGAATATGGGTTCATACTCATTCAACTGTTAATGTCTCAAATCGAAAAGTCTCACTGACTTGTTTAAAAACAGTCCAGTCTGGATTGGAATGCCTTTTTAAAAGTTGAATACTGAATACTGAAGTTCAGTATGAATACCTAATACTGAATACTGAAGTACAATATCTGAGTTAGTTGAAGACAGGTCCCTCTTCATTACATTAATTTTAAAAAATAATTTATTTTACTTTAACTACTAAAACTATTTCTACATAAACTACCTTACTTTTCATGACCTCTGCTGAGTGGATTCAGCCTCCCAAAATTAGCAATCAGAGTAGATTGCAATTGCTATAGGTTTAATAGATCATTTGATTTTTGCACAAGGCTAACTTCTACAGGCACAAACACTGCATTGTTTGTCGTTCAGTTGACAGGCAAGAATGCAGGCAGCTGCATCAGGAAAAACATCCCAAACCTGTTTTGTGGATGTCAGTGGCTGAAAAAAACTAGGTTATCTGCCATTCTGGTGGATGTAATGTTCTAAAGGGCTTTGTGAATGCCACAATCAGTTCTCTTTTAGAGTCAATTAAGGGTGACATTTACTTTCTGTGTGTGTGTGTTGTAATTATCAACAACTGTTGAGTAAAGTTCTCTTAATGTATCTGGGTGAAGCTGTAACAAAATCCTGCAATTAAGATTTAAACCACTGGGGAGCTGACTAAATATGAGAAAGGCCACACATACACACAATGGCAGCCGATCGCTATTCAGCCGCTTCAAAAGAGGGCCGTTTACTCGAACTCTGCAGGGTCCAGTCAAATGACAATGACTCAGAGAAAGATGGCCTGAACCCCCTAATCCTGCAGCTTTGTGTCTCCCACTCTCATTCTCTCCCTCCTCTCAGCAGAGGCCTGCTGGTTGGCCAGGCTGGCCGTGCTATCAGCGGCTAATTTTAGAACCACTAACCACATTCCTCTCACCGCCTTGCCCTTTGGCCCTCATGTGGACACTCTGGGCCAGTGTTGGGCTGGGTATAGGCCTGGCCAGGATTCCCTAATGAAAACAGTGGCCAATCCTGGGCAGATGGTAACCCATCAGGAGGTTATTCTTGTGTTTGTTTCAGTCTTTTATCTCTAGAGTAGGACGACCCATTATGGGATGCATGCAATGGTGGATATATTAATAAAGTGACTTTTAACTTGGGTTTTTTTTGGCCCAGTCTACTCCAGTAGACTCTGTCTTTCCCATGGTTACCAATACACCACAAGTCTCCTTCAAGTCTTTTCCGGGCAGTTTATCCAAACTAGCATTAAGGGTAAGAATGGTTATAGAAATCCCCTTTGAAAACAATACATCATCTTTGACCAAGTGATGGGGAAAAGAGTATAGGAATCCTGATTAACTGAAAAAAATAACTGATTTATTTAGTATGTGGTACTCGTTTAACACTGGTGGCTCTGAAGACAAAGAATAGAACAAGAATCTTTTTTATGATTTTAATAAAATTGAAACAGAATAGACAGCAGATGATAGAGTTTGTGTGGGATTTTAATTACTAAAAAAAACTGAACCTGATCTAAACATACAATGACAAATAGGCTCACCATATACACTAATGACAGTGTATACGCACATTGACACACGCACGCACGCACGCACCCACCTGGCCGTCTTATTTATTAACACAAAGAAAAAAAAAACATTCAAATCTTTTGGCCAAAAACGTGAACACTAGATTACAAATGTATCAACATTTGAACATCAATTTCAATAAAATATTTTACATGATCATAGAATTGACCCCGCCAAACCCATTGCCATGTGATCATGTTCTTTACGACATGCTTAAAAACATTCTACAATGCTTTTTTAATTTTTTTTTGTTAGCGCTTTGCCTCAAACAGCACCTTGTTGGAACCAAACAGATTCCACTCCTTGACCCTACACTTCCCAGAGAAAAAAAACCCTGAAGAACAAATTGAGGCCATTCAAAAAAATGACCTTAGCATTAACTGAACACTCAGTCATACACGGACTGAGGTGGATCTACGGAAAGTGAAATGAATCTCTCCTCATCTCTTGATAAAACTAGTGTGTGGCGTACCCACAGCATGGCTGTTATTCTTATGTGTGTAGGGAAAGCATGTTTAAGAAGTGAACCTAACGTTTGCCAAAAACAAATAGCAACATGTAGCATCCTGTAAATCTGGTAAATCCAGCACTGTGTCTAAGCTTATTCTTTTTCCGCGTCATGTTTCCTTGTGGGAGGCAATGCCTCCGACACAAAAAGATTTGTCCTAAAACTTGTCACCCATCGCCTCTCTCATTCTGTCTCTCTCTCATTCTGTTCTTTCCCTTTCCTCATCCAACGGGTGAGTCTGCCTGTGCTCCCACAGTCGAACAGCTCCATCCCACTGCAGAAAGAGAAAAAGGGAAAAGAGGGGGGGGTTCTCACATAACTGAACACAATGACTCTTACAAGACGCAAAACTCAATTGCACAGACGAGGATGCAAATGTAGAGACAAAAATAAACACATATATAAATGACGGTGAGTATTGACAAAAGAACAATAGCGAGAGTGAGAAAGAGAGAGGAGAGATTTGTGAAGATGAATGGGAAGATGGTGATGGAAAAGACTGACAGAAGATTTGAGAATGTAATTTGAAATTTCTAAAGCACAAAATTCACATAGTAGAATTTGTAGTATTTTGTGTGCGTAAAGGTAAAATTTAAGGTTGATCTGTAGTTTTAAAGCAGACAATTGTATGATTAGAGGCTGAGCACCAGAGACAAGTTTCAAACTGCTTAACAACCTTGGTCCAGTCCAGTCTAGTTTAGTTTTGCAGATTCCAACCATTCCAGCCCAAGCTACCTCTAGATTGCCATTGTACCATTTCAAATAATTTGACTAAGATTTTTTTCTAGGACAGCAGTGGTCTACAATTCAAAATATCACTAAATATTAGGTAATGCATAGCTAATGGACAATTAAATGCTTAACAGGGATTTAAATCGAGACAAACAGCCTCACAAAATTCTCAAGTCAGTCTGATGTCTGCCATGCTATCACTAGAGGACATCACTGCAACATTTACATCAGAGTCGTTTATAGAGATATCTCTATATATGGCTCTGATTTACATTTACTTAATGTAATAGCCCTTGGTGACTACATGTTAATGAAACTAGTTAGACATGTAGTAGCTTAGGCCCAAGTGTGATCGAAAGTTAATGAGTCACGGTAGCAGTACTACTGAGCTAACCTAGCTAATGTCTGCTAGAATTGCTAACAGAAATAATGTGGTTAAGTATAAAATGTTGTGTGTAAAATGTGTAAGCTAATGGTGGCCAATAATGTTAGATACAGAACAACAATGCAATTAATTAGCAAACTTGGTTTATACATCCAAATGAGTTTGCTAGCAGTCATATTTGCGTAACTTCATAACTACATAAAACAGTTTACCCCTACAAAAAGCAGTATCAAACCTATAACTGTCTCTATAGTATTGCTGCAGTAAAATAACTGACACAAAATACTGCATTTATTATTATAAAAATACTACAATAACTATTGATTGTTACATGTGGAATGTTGCTAACAGTGCTACGTGGGTAACTGTCTTAACTAACTTAACTAAATGCTCAGTTTTGCCAATCCTTTTAGTAGGAGAGAAGGTTTTTGTTTTGCTCATAGTGCTACTAAGCTAACTTAGCTAACATTTGTGAGTGTTTGCTAGCAATAGTTGTCTTCATCAATGTAATGTGTTTACTCCTGTTTAATTTTATTGTTGGTTATTAGATAGTTTGAATTAGTGGAAATGGCTTTGGTTTTCAGAATTTGTTTGTCTACACTGATATGTAGTTTTTAGGAGTGCCACATTGCTAGGGTGACCAGATTTGGATTTCCGAAAAGGAGGACACCTTTTTGGGATGGGTGGGTGTAATTCCGTGACTTCCGTATAGCCAAAGAGCTCTCACCCCTGGCTGCAGAATTAACGTGCACCTGCCATTGACTGTATATAATAATTACAATGCACTGTACATGTATTATGTTTGAGGCAGTCGAACAAAATCCTGGACAATTTTGAAATTCCCCCCGGACATTTTTTAGGTCTCAAAAGTAGGACATGTCCGGGAAAAAGAGGACGTCTGGTCACCCTACACATGGCATGCTTTAACCTTAGACAGTTTGATTGCAGCTGGGCTGGCCACCTCACACAAGAGTATTGTTTATTTACTACTACTCATTTAGAGGATGTCACAATGTTCAAAGCAAAGTCTATAGGGACGTATGGGAAAGAAAATTATTAAGAACTAAAACTTTAACAAAAAGATTACATAGCGTCCATTGTAAAATCTATGCAATGCTATTTAAATGACGTTTCTACGCTTAACACTTTAATTTGCATTAAAACAAACATATTTAGAAGAAGAAAAAGTCGTCTACTGAAAACGGCTACAGTGCACTTAAAGTGTATGCTCTGTAATTAAAAAAACAATAAGATCAGACTAACAGACAAGCAAGAAGCAGAAAGAAGGAACAATAAAGTCACAAACAATGCTTTTAAATAGCCAAGAGGGAGCCAAGAGGGAGACTTACTGAGCTGCTGACAATATTCTCCTGGTAAGGGTGCCAACTCACATCTCTCACACAAGCGTCATGGCCTGAGAGTTTGGACACAATGGTGCCGGTCAACACATCATAGACTGGGGAGATAAGGACACAAGGACATTAAAGATGTTTTATGAGGCAAAGAGAACATGTGTCTAATTTCTTGTTCAGTGGAGGGATAAGCTTGATAATGGTCTTTGTCTCCACCTTGTTCTTTAGTTCGGTATATTGGGGAGCTTTGGCTGCCGTTATCTTTTACATAGTGTTGAGTTGTATCAACACACACATCATGATGACCTTTACAGTTTTTCGGTATACTGCTTCTTTCAGCCACAGTGCGCGTGTGCGAGTGCACACACACACACACACATACACACACAGTTGTTCCATCATGAACAGTGTGATGAGGGAAGGGTGGAGGCCCCCTAATTAGCTGCACCTGGGCCTCATTAATCTTTGGGGTGAAGCTGGAGACCTATTTAATAGCTCTCACGGCATAATCACCAGGAGCTGTGTGTGTGTGTGTGTGTGTGTGTGTGTGTTTACTTTAAATTCCCTTTTGGCTGTCTTTGGCCTTCTACAGGACCTGAACACATTATATTCTAACACTTGGATTAACTACAAAAAAAATCCAGACCCTTTTCTGTCAGTTACTACATAAAACACACCGTCAGTGTTAAGGTCCGAATTCTACTTTTATCAGTAGAAGTATTTTCGCCAGTGCTCAGGCTTGCTGTGTGTGCATGTGTCAGGATCCATCAGGCAAACACGCAGAATTTAAAAGGATGATGGATGAATGCAGTCAATGTGGTGTGTATATTGTATGCATAGTTTTAGGGCACCATTAGACGGGCACCATTAGACTGCCCCCCCCTGTCAGACAGACAGACAGACAGATGCACACACAAGCACAGACTGTCTGTAGAGTATCTGTGGATGACACTTGTGTGCGCCTGGACACACACACACACACACACACACACACACACACACACACACACATTGACAAACACTGACATGTGGTAGAGAGAGAGACAGAGAATGTAATAAAAAGACTCACTGATGATCTTGCCGGTGGAGCAGCCTGTGTAGATGTACTTTTGCCCGGTACTGAACTCGGGTGAGAACCTGCAGCGGATGAGCGTGTGCAGCACGCCGTGTCCCCGGTACGTCATCACCGACGTGTCCCCCGTCAGCTTGTGTCTCTTCAGGGCTGAGGGAAGGAGAAGAAGGGCAAAGTGAAAAACTGAAGAAAAGAAAAAGATCGAAGGGCAGAGACAAAGGAAAAACAATGGCAAAAAATGCCAAGTCAATCAAATAAAACTAATAGTGGATTTGTTTGAAGTTAACACTCTAAACCTTTTACTGTACCAGTAGTGAAATACAGGTTGTTACACTTCGATGTCATCCTACAACCTCTCTCACCCTCTTGCGCGCGCACACGCACACACACACACACACACACACACACACACACACACATTTATCAAAAAGTGGTGGATGGGGGTGTTAAGCCACACTCAGTTACCCCAAACAAGATGCACCTGGGCTTCCATAGTAATCATGTTGCCCTGGCAACCTAGATGAAGTTAATTAAAATTCTTGTGGTAAATTCTGCTAAGATCAGAAGCAGAGTGTGAAAGAAACTGGGACCACTGTTTTCCCTGGTACTGGAGGGCTGTACATGTTTGCTAAGAGACTAGAGGTTTCAGATTGGCAAGCACACACACACACACACACACACACTCTTATGGATGCTACCTTTTTGGGGAACCTGCTGCCACCTGTAGTCCCAGTTCTGCTGTGTGACGGCCAGCCGCGATGCAGCCAGACCCTCCTTGGGGGAGAACTTCCTCACATCCCACAGCTTTATGGACTGGTCCTTAGAATTACTAATCAGATAACGTGCATCACCCTAAACACATATACACGCACACACACACACACACACACATATTTCACACACATGGAGGGACACAAACACAATTTCTAGAGACCAGACAAGACTGTAGGTAGTTAAATGTAATATCTAAAACTGCTTCTTTGGTTCTTGATTGTGACTGGCTGATTCTGCATTCCAAGCCATTGTAAAATTATTGTGAACACACACCGGTGCCTCTTCACTTCTGTATTACTGCGCAGTCGAACGTCAATTAAAAACCGTTACAATTGTTCAATGGTCTGCCATAGCCCATCTCAGCGAAGCAGCGTGTAGCGCTGCCTGGCAACCACTCTCCAAAAGGAACTATATGTATTGGCGGAAGAATGGTTATTACAATACACTATTTTATTTTCAAAGTATATGGTTATATACGAGGAAATCTTATAAACGATTTTCCTTAAACAGTTTTTTTTTTTTTTTTTTTTTAAGATATTTTGTGGGGCTTTGTGCCTTTTATTGAGATAGTGGCAGTGGAGAGACAGACAGGAAATGAATGGGAGAGAAGGATGGGACAGGATCGGCAAAGGACCACAGGTCGGAATCGAACCCGTGTCGCCGGAGTCATGGCATGACACGTTAGCCCACTGAGCCACAGCGCCTCTTTCTTAAACAGTTTTAGATAAGCTTCACGTCGTGCCTAACAACACCCCTCAGCTGTTAAACTAGCTAAAACCAGCGCATACGCCCGGCCTCTCGTGGCTTATTGCTTAAATATTACATCTCAACAACAATGTATAACAAAGCCAGGCATATGTACAGACACTATGACTTATAACTTCTTTATAATGCCTTTAAAATAACTGATTTCCTAAGAACATCTTTATTCCTTAAACTATAGTAGACGCTAGACATAACAGATTATTCTTTAAATTCTTGGTCCTTTAAGATTAAGCAGTTCATAACCTGCGCTCTACATTAGACATAGAGTCGTGGGCATTAGTCAATGCCGATTAGATGCATTTGAGGTCCTCACATGTGGGTCAATAAAATCACAAAGTGTCATGCATATCACCGGTCAATCATTCAAGATTACACGCTGTCCTTATACAAAGGTCAACACTAACAGCCCTTTTAAGGTTTGCTAGTCTTAAAAGTCTTAGAGTGATTGATAATTGCATTTGTGACCAACACACCAGCGTTAGACAGAGGCGATTTCATTCATACTCAAACAGAGATAGATGATTAAAAAAAAAAAACTCAGAGAAGAAAGGGCTGATTCATTTAACTGAACACTATGTCTGACAAAACAGACACAATGGCGGAATGGGCTAATTAGTCGCTCTTTGTTAATGGCATACATTAGCTGAATGGTATCTGCGTGTAGGCACACACACAGACGTGCGCGCACACACACGCACAAACACACTATACCTCTCTGTCTGTATCTCACACACCCTCGCATTGAGAAATACCACGGCAAGTCATGGCAGGCTGGCCGGGGGCCGCACATCCAGGATCCATTTATTTCTCACACTTTGATTTAATTAAAAGTACAGTACAAGTGCCTGGAGTCGGTTGCATAAAGCCATTATGCCAGCTCATCAGGGTTTTGAAATACAATACTAGAGATAAAATGAAGAGGGTTGCTCATTAGTCACGCCGCTAATGGGGACGGACTTTACACCTCAATTTGTCTCTGTGTCATCCAACGATCACTGGCCCGAAAGACATGTTGGCCTTGTCATAGTGATATTGAGATCAGCTATATCATACATAATTTTAAAACACTCTTTGCTTTCTGGTATATGCTTTCTGGTATATTACAACTACAACTTACAAAATCTCTCCATTTGCAGAGCTTGTCAGTTGCCATTGTGTTCATTGCAATGCTTTTTTCAAATTTCACCAGGGTGATATTGACGGTGTCTAAGAGCAGCAACAGTTTAATTGCTGCACCTTGATTAGACCTTGATTAGTTCAACCAAGTAATTCAACAGAGGTCAAAGGGCCAACATCTTATACTATCCAGGCATCCTTTTAAAGTGCAATTAAATTACGCAAATAAGAAATCCACAGTTGAAAACACCAACAAATTTGTGTCAGTCTATTGTAAATAGAATGTATTAATTGTTAATGCAAATAAGGCATAATCTGATTAAAGTTGATGGAAAGAGTTTAATTCCGAATTCAGAATAAGCCCTTGATTAGGTTAGAGTCCATTTGCATCAGAGTTGATAGAAACAAACTGCCCCCATGTGCCGACTGAAGCATTAGGCTGTGTGCCATTTCAGTCAATAGCTTTTAGTGATTCCGGAGAGATTCATTAAAAGGTTGATGCTTATCAATTCAGTAACTACAGGCTGATCTGTGCTATTTAATACATTTCTAAATTGGGACCAAATAGATCCCATCACGTCTGCGTATACAAACCACACCTTAGCTGCATATCAGATTCTATTATTAAATTGATCATTAAATCATTAAATGATGGTCGTGTGTACAAAGCCCAAAAGAAACAATAAGAGGTCCAGATATTTAATTGTCTCCAACAGGCTCCACACAGTCTGGCTAATCCTAGCATTCTTTGAACTTGTAGCTTAGCCTGATTTTGTGCCGAGTCATCTTTGTGACATACAAGAGTGGCCAGCTCTCAGTCTTGAGCCAACTGGGCAAGTCAAGATTGAATCAGTGTGGATTGGTTGGTCAATCATTTACCTCATGCCTTTGACTGCTTGATACTGATTACATGAGCTGTGCAGAACAAGCCAATATATTAAAACTGTAGAGTTGTTTTTACATTTGATTACTGTACAATGTGTATCAATTAGGTAAAAGGAATATAAGGAAATGTCAAAAATGTGATCTTATTCAATTAGATCAGAATAAAACAATGTAATTACAATGTAATCATATTTATGTGATTGTGTGCTCAACAATCCAACTCGCTTTTGTGTTTGTTGATATGGCTACACATACTGAACGTAAGCAGTACTGATGAATGCCACTGGAGTTTATCTAAAAAGAGAAGATCTCTGATAGGATGAAAAGGTGAAAGTGTTACCGCAGTGTGTATTGAGCTTTAGCATTGAAATTAACTGTAGTGTTCTTCAAAGACAGAAATACTGTTGAGAAAATGGTGACATCACCAGTGATCAATTAAGAAGCAATTAAAGACTGTTAAGCAATTACAATTGTGTGGCTTTCCCAGCTGCAATGAATCAACTGCCTGAGCTTTAATCAACTACAAAGTCCCCAAAGACGTAACACTGAGCATTGTGACATCACAGACGACCAAATAAGAAGCAGCAATTAAAATAAATTATAGGCAATTATAATCTTGTGTTAGATGGCAAGTCCAGCTGCAGCTTTTGGACAGAGGGAGTATTTTTACCAGAAAGCAGCACATTACCGCTGGCTAATGGATTTTTTTATTTATCTTTATAACAATGTAGGAAGCTAAATGTTGGTCAAATCAAAATAGTTTAGAAACAAAATAGTTTAGACCAACATTTGCTCCATTTATGCATCTTTCAGTGTGTCATTGCGACAGAACATACAGCAACGAGCATGCGCTGAACGACCGGATTTAAATTTAATCGGAATAAAGCGTTTACATGATGGTGCAATCAGTTAATTTAGCTTTAACATCGGGAATAAACCACCCACTTTAATCGGAATTAAGTTTAAATCCGAATAATCATATTGAGTGTTTACATGGTCTTTTAAAATAGGAATTAATGTTTAATTGGATTTAAATAGTTTTTACTCGGATTTAAAGGTCTCCTGTAAATGCAGGGAATGCGGCTCTCCTAGAGGAACAGATCTCGTTGTCAGTATTTGACACAAAATCTACAGTTTTTTAGACCGTTTTTACCCCTTTCCATTCACTGGTAGTTTCCTGGATTAATTTCTCTAGTTTCATTATTGGAAACCAATGATATAAATGGCAAAGCCGTTAGAAGGAACTCATAACCACTTGAGTCACATTAAATTAGACCACCACTGTTGATGATCTTTCACATGTATCCTCCCATGAGACTTATGCCGTGTGTGCCGGCGGCGCTACCTTGCTGTGGATGAAAGTGATGCCGTCTCGGTGGCCAGCCAGGTGACCCACTGGCTGGGGGCGATCCTCACGGAGCGTGCGCCTGTCCCACACCTTGCAGAGTGCATCGTCGCTCCCCGAGAACAGAAGCTGCGATGAACTGTCGGCAAATGCCACCGCGTTGACGTCGTCCTCGTGAGCGTCGATCTGTGGGAAGGTCGACAGGAGAGGGAGGTGAGAATAGGTGAAAGGTGGGAAAAAAAGTCAGATGAAATGAGGAAAGAGATCACAGTGCCCAATAAAAGACATGAACAAGAAAATATCAGATTTACTTAAGCTTTGGTTTGGTTCATTTTTCATTCCATTTCATTAAATTACTGTACATGTATTGATATGTGTTATATTCTTTCACCAATTAGTAAAGGGCAATAACTGCACTTAAATAATTTTTAACACAGTGCAGTGTAGCTAATCATTCAAGAGACATGTTATAAAAGCACAGCCCGCAGTCCATTACACTGCCATGGGAAAGAGGAAATAGGCCACAGTTGTGCTGTAGAAGTGACATTGAGGATACACAAACACACACACACACACACTCTCTCTTGATTGCCAGTGCCCAAATGATATACACACACGCAATTCTCAACTACATGTACAAACTGACCTTCAGTGTCCGTTTGTTCTGCTCACGGTCAAAAACATACAGGCATCCATCATTTGCCCTGGAGAAGAGAAAGAATGCCAAAACACAGAGGGGATTAGGAGAGAAGGATATAGTCAGGAGACAGAAAAGCTCAACACACATCATTATTCTAAAACTGTTTTTCAAAAAACATTCAAAAGACCAAATATGCTATGACAAATATGCTATGAGAAATTTTTACCATTGCTTTTAACCCGACAGGTTTCATTTAACTGCATTTCCTGTTGTTCGTGCCTAGAGGTCTAAAGGTTTATTGGTGGAGCGGGGAGTCATAATGAGAAACTTACCCAGAGAAGAAAGAGACTGGCGACTATTAAAACCACATAAATCTATTTGTGGTGTCAGAAATTGTACTTGGGTTGGGGTGGAGCTGTTCTGGGTTCGAGGTACTGGGGAACAGTTAGTCGTATCTGAAGAGAAGCAGGAGCTGGGCATTAATCTACTCACCCTCCGAGAATCTCCTTCCCATCGGAGGATGCGGTGAGAGAGAAGACACAGAACCTCCTTTCGTCTGGACTGAAAGGAAAAAAGAAGAGAAAAAAGGAGTGTGTGTGTGTGTGTGTGAGAGAGAGAGAGAGAGAGAGAGGAGAGAGAGAGAGAGAAGAGAAAAAAACGAGTGAGAGAGAGAGAGAGAGAGAGAGAGAGAGAGAGAGAG
>JAGFZM010000126.1:835792-885179 GCA_017657215.1 Limnothrissa miodon | reverse complement strand
GAGAGAGAGAGAGAGAGAGAGAGAGAGAGAGAGAGAGGGAGTGAGACAAATACAAATAAAAATCTTCCCATCTACAACGCTTTCCTCAGTAGTTGAACTAGGGTAGGAAAAAACAAACAAACACACAAATTATCTTCGACACAGATTCTTTTCTTGGCGCCCCGGCTGGGGTGTGGTCAGCATGGAAACTATCCAACCACCAAATTCAAAACAGAGATTTTTGCAGGGCCAAAGGAAAACTCCTTTCCCAACTGACGAAACTTGACTAGCACTACATAAGAAACACACACACACACACACACACAAAGCCTGCCTGCCCAGCTCACATAGTGACACAAAAATAGTGCCTTGATTCAACAGCAAAGATCACAAAAGGTGCCAAGAGAGCCAACAACCCCAGATACAGAGCGTGGCTGTGTAAGGCTTGTCAGCACTCAAGCATGCATGCATGTCTATCAGAAAGGGAATGTAACAGAGGGCTACAAAACATGATGGTTCTCGGGAAGCACAGCTATCACTAAACCACACATGCACAGGAGAGGGTTGAGATTCTGTCAATCAGCGTAAGGGTGTGTGTGTGTGTGTGTGTGTGTGTGTGTGTGTGTGTGTAACACTAACTTGAGGTCCAGGGCGGTGTGAGATTCGCTGTCACCATCTATGCTGCAGACGTGGACTGGAAGGACAAAGAAAAACATAAGGCACACAAGTTAGCAAACACAGTCAAAGTATTTTTTTTTACTTGGCTGCACTTTGAAACCACAGGATCCACATGAAATTGTAGTTGATAAGACTGTAGATTTACGACAGATGAATGGCTGGTACTGTATGACACAGCAGAGTCAGCTGGTTATGGCTGGGGTTGCTGCATGGTATTTAAAATAGTATAACAATAGGATAAGACAAATACACGTAACACAACAGTTGACAATCAGCTGATGATTGATGAAACCTGGACCCTTTGCACACTGCTGCATGCCTGTAATTGAAGTAAGGCTCAAAATCCTAAATTGGAAGTTGAGGCAAAACCTTGTGTTATACCAGGGCCACACCAGGTGTTTGGTGTCCCTACTGCCACTGCTTACTGTAGTCAGACCAGCTGGAGTAAAGCACATTGCGGGAGTCTGGGGTGAAGCAGACGTCCAGAACGCTCCAGCCCACATCACGGGCCTTCACCGTCTTCTTCAGAGAAAAGCGCCCCCTACTGGTGTCATACACACGGATATTCTGGTCTGCAGGGCAAAGGTGAGAAGAAAAGGTCAGAGGTCACAAGCATGAGGAAGTCCAGAAAGCCTTTCAATTAACATAACAAAAGAGCACAAAGGAGGAGGACAACTTGATCATTATACGCCTCAACATTAAATGAAAATGTTTCATCAGCAGATTCCAAGAGTTTTACTACAGAACTGCAACACTACTCAACCAATTGGACCTACATTTTTTCCCCAGGAATTATTGAGCGTCAATAACAGATTTACAAGTGGGATTGTTGAGTGACACTTCTCCCTGCTAACCATCTAGTGCAGGCCTATTCAATACGGCCCGCAGGCCACATGCGGCCCAGACGTGGTGCACATGCGGCCCGGATGACGCTCCAGCAATAAAAGTTAACCACCATTCACGAGCCTCCAGAACGTAAATTGGGTCTTTTACAGAGGGTGCGTTCGTAAACTGATACTCCGAGCTCTCCGAGTAGCCTACACTCTGGTTCTTTAAAACGTTTCTGAGTGTAGATAGAATTGTCGTTCGTTTATTCAGAACGGCACACTTTCGAAGTGTTTAGAGCGTGTTCAGAGTGTACACCGGCCTCTCCACTGAAAACAGTGCTAACTGCTAGACGAAGTTTTTAGGAAATAGACCAGTTCTGGAATGATTTATGAATTAAAGCTCATAATTGGCAGGTAAAAAAAACAATCAAAATCGTTCATGGTCCTTACTTGTCAAGCAACTGATACATTAACCGCTATTTTAAGTTCATTTTTATCTATCAGAAACCGTTTGTTTAGTCACAGAAAAATAAGCTTGTCTTTATTGAACTGTGGAGTGTTATTCCATTATCAGAGTGTTAGATTGTAGCCTATTTCTCAACGCACCCAGAATATCAGAAACAGACCAAGCTAGTTATTGCCTCCTCCTCCACCCCTCAGAGATATATAATTGCATGCATTCTCAATCTTTTTTAGAATGTTGTCAATTTTAAAGGTAAAAAATAAAAATTATTGAATGTCCCTGATCTAGTGTCTGTTACAAATGGATCTTGTACCTTGACAAAAGATCTATTACCTTGACAAGCAGAGAGAAACATGTTTCCATCATTGCTGTATACTCCGCAGAAGGCTTTCTGTTGATACGAGTCCTTGAATGCAACATGATTTGGCAGGAAACTGGAAAAATACAACAGACAGGTTTAGTATGGCTGACGGTACCTGAACAACTTCACTCAGAAATTACTCTAATAATACTGTAAATTAGGATTCAATAGTTTCTGTGAGTCAAAAATGATATAATCTTGCTTCATTATAAATGACTGATCAGATCACTTCTTTATAGGTGAATGACGCAATCTTAATTTGAGAAATAAAACAGCAGGTGATTTGAGTTGGCTGCACTGCAGGCAATAGCATACTCACTGTGATCGAATGCGACTGCACTCCCCATGGGAGAAACTGGAACCTCGACAGCGGCCCTGTTCCCTCTGCAACCAGACAAAACACCCTTTATCACCAAAGAGTCTCCAACCTCCTAATATGACAAGTAA
This sequence comes from Limnothrissa miodon, assembly GCA_017657215.1. Taxonomy (NCBI): domain Eukaryota; kingdom Metazoa; phylum Chordata; class Actinopteri; order Clupeiformes; family Clupeidae; genus Limnothrissa; species Limnothrissa miodon. Next base: position 882,424 of record JAGFZM010000126.1, on the reverse strand, counting down.
GCAATTATTGTGGCTTCATCCTGGCAATGGCAACCAGTTCCGTGCCGTGAAAGGACTGAGATGCAGAGAATGCCAAAAGAAATTCTCTGCGTTGAGCTCTAGGGGATGCCAGCAATGAGAAAGGCATCTGCCAAAACTCTCAGCTCTGAGTCATCATGTTTCAAGGCCTTTCTAAAAACAGCAGAATTTCAGACCATCCATTTGATTATACAATCAAAATTTGCCACCTGGAATAGTTTTCTATCCCACAGGCTTCTTCAAATGAAAGGTACCCAAATGGTGGCATTTGCTTGAAGACAGACAGCCCAATCAAAGACTACTTCCAACAATAAACACTGTATGGTCTGATCTAATAGACTACCCATTTTGAATTGTCAAGCCAATGAACTAATTTTACAAACTGTACTGTGTGACCATGATAGTAATTGTGAACAATAACAAAGATGCACAATTAAACAAAATTCAATTTTGGGCATAGGAACTTTGATATGTGTACTTCAGCTCCAATTTCACCTGAGGTCAAATGTATGGTAACCATTCTACTACTCTAAAATAGTTATAACAGATATGTCTCTCCAGAATGCAGTGGGAGGTTCCATTTACTTGATGAGAACAAAATACACACAACTTTACACCCAAAATAAATGGTCACTGCATTTTCATCAACTCTGCAGTTGTTAAATATGATTAATTGGAAATACAAATCACAATATTTAAAAAATGAAAGTAAATCTATAATTATAGTCATTATAATTATTTTACTAATCTTTGTGTTGTATTTTGTAGTAAAACAAACAAAACTAATAACATTTTCCAAACTAATCCACAAGCATTGCTTGTACTACAAGTTGTACTCCTATTGCTTGAAGTCATTTATTGTTCATTTTTTAGTAATCAAAAATGGTAATGCAACAGTCCTGCACAGATACGTCTATAATATCATACCATAATGTATGATTCTAAAACATGGTACCCCAGAGTTAGGAACATAAAAAATAATGTATATTTTATCATGTATTTTTTTATCTTTATGTATGTCTGGTGCCCAATATCTTCATTACAATTTTATTTGGATTGCTAATTTCCCACACAATCAGTTTTGCATATTGTGCCCTAATAAGAACTGATGAGGAGAATTACCTCTGCTAATTTATGACAACTAACCCACTCCCTAAACCTGTGATTCAACAAGAACACCTTTGTAAAACTATCTTACAATTTTCCCTAGTTTCCTGTCTTTTTGAAAAGAAATGTAGAAGAATTTTTCACCTGGTATTGATAAATGGGGCCCATAGTTTAACCCAAAAAAACACCAATCTTACAGTGCAACTACATTACTATATAATATGGGTTCATCACTTTGATACTGTTCATGGCGTGCTTGCTCTGATAAACGGCAGTGTTCTTACCTGGGTTAGCATGTGAGTGAAGCTGTGTCTCCCTTTAAGGCGGCATGAAGCTGTAGCCAGCAGAATCTGGGTGCGAATTTCACTCCGGTCCACATCCTGGGTGTCAGGTTGAGAGTCCACTAATTATGGGGAAAACATAATATTGTTTAGTTGGCAAATAAGTAGTCATGTTTACTACTATACATTAAATATGAGAACGGGTCATTTTAAACACAATCACAGTAGAGCCTATAGATTACAGATCAGATATGTATGAAATTATGTCAAAACAGACACCAGCTAAACACACACACACACACACACACACACACACACACACACACACACACACAAACACACATGACCATTCTTGTACAGACTTAAGAAGTGACTACAGTCATAAACCAAGTAAACTCAAACTCAAAACTTCTTATTTAAGACAAAGAGAGATATCTGCATAAAACAACAACAAAGAACAAAGATCTATGACAATCATTGTCAGCAACACCTAACAAAGCTGCCCTTAGTAGCTTATTACCAGGGGGGTTGTAGCGGTCTCCGAGACGACCTTCCCAGGCACCATCGCTGTCCTCATCCGAATCGGAATAGGATTGGACAAGCTGCAGGCCTGTGGCTCCACTTCCATGGACCAGTCTGACCTGGCCCCTGGAAAGGGAAAACATTGGCCTTGAGATCACCTTGAGATGAAGTTTCAATCACATTTCTTATCATACAGCATACAAAATGTTTAGGACTGTAAACCATACATGCATTTGGTCTGTTATTCTTCAAGCTACTAAGGTCCAAGGCACACTTTTCAATGTGCAGTCCCAGATCAGGGCATTTCACATAGCGTATATTATGTGCATGCTACCTTCTCAGTAAGTAAGCCAGCACTTGAGCTAAGTCGACGTCCTCCTCAGCGGCTGACTGTCTTTCTGTCTGCCTCTCGGCTGTTCTCCGACCTCTTGGGGTCGAGTTCTGGTTAGTTTCTGGTTCTGGCTCAGACTGGTCCGGGTTGCCGCTGGAACCCCGACCGGACATCCCAGAACTGGACTGCGAGCCCATAGGCCGATAGCCTAATGAAATATGAAGAAATATGTCACTTTGTTTTTACTCAAGATGCTTCAGAACTACATTTACAATTCCCAAAGGTAACTATTTCAAGGAAAAAGGGCACTGTCTAGAAATGGCCAGTCCCACCTTCTCAATGTTCGAGTTGTACAATCCAAGTCATTTACATGACTGAGAATAAGATTAAAGCCAATACTGTTTTGATCACACAACATACTTTGAACTAGCTAGACAGGACAAAATGATTGTCTGTGGTCATTAAAATATCCCAAGCTCATATAGCACCAATCTTGTCATCAGTCAAGTCTTTTATTTGCAAATTCACAGGGAATCACTACCTCACATCATTAAGTGTGGGCTAAAGCATAGACCAGACCTATTCAATTGGCAGCCCAAACGTGGCCCACATGCAGTCGAGAAAATGCCTCCCTTTCCACTCTGACTCATTTTAGAGTTATATAATGCATATAAATTGCATGCATTCTCTATCTTTTTCAATGTTTCAATGTTGTCAATTTGAAGGGGGAAAAAATTTAAACTGTTTTATAATTAAGAAAATAAAAACGTGCGGCCCAACTTAACATCATGGTTTTTGAAATGTGGCCTAGCATAGACTGTGTATAATACACAGAATGGTACACTGTATGGTATACAGAACTGGCGCCCTTGACAGTGACAGTGAAGTACACCGTTGCTAGAGAATTTGTTTTTGAACAAAGGCGGTCCGCGATACAGTCTTTGCCCGCGACACGAAACATCTCTGTGATGGGAGGAAGCAACAGACAGTGGGAAGTAAGGAATATTAGGGTGAAATATGTTTTAACTTATTATTTTAAGTTGTATAATTATATTCCCAGCAAACTGTAGGAAATTACTCGGATTCGGTGAACGAAACTGTATCTTTTGCGATGACATATGGGGCAAGTGGTTCCTTCGATGAGGAGTAAAAACATGTAAATTTCTGTACCTTAAACTTTTTATTTTTCGTTATTGCCTTTACTCGGGGTGAAGGGTTATGTGATCATCGTGTATTCGTAGCTTAGACTGAGTCAAGGTTAAGAACGTTCGTAAAAAATACTTTTCTTTCGAGAGACCTATGAAGATAATAATGTGAACCTGAAACCTTCCGAGTTTCCGCCAACGCATTCACCGTACAGGTATGTTGTGTATGACTGATCACAGCCACGCCTCTAGATTTTTAACTAAATTTGATCAGACAGGTGTAATTTCATCACCTAACGTTAAATGTGAGATGTATGGACACGTCAAACAAGAAATAAAGACTAATGGACAGTGTCAGAATAAATATCGTGAGGGCAAACATCGTCTTCAACGAGTCGTCTCGACGAGTTGACTATTGCAACATTTTCAGATCGGATTGTTTAGTTATGAAACGACGTTCTTTCTTTTTTCAATGCCAGATTATGTTAATGAAGCATTTCGCATCAATAGATGTTATTTTCTTTGCGCGCTTACAAGGTAATACATTTGGAATGCGCATTAAATAACTGCAAGCAATCTACGATATCCGTCTGTACGAAAAACATTTTATAAAACATCTAGCTTGACGGCTAACGTTAGCGAATCGTTACCTACCTATTCCAGTGGATAGAGGGGTTGACAGCCTATTTGTTGTGACAGTCTTCTTCGTGACTAAGTAAACTACACAGGTACATTCACACTATAATAAACACTGAAAATCTTTGTTATGTATTTCGGGTGGCGGTTACAGCTGTGTTTTAGATATGTCCCTACTATTCCGTTCTGTGTTGGTAATGCGCCATGTTGTTTACTATTCTGGACCCCTGTTTTTCGTAGTCACATGATACATTCTCGCGAGAACAATCGACATTTGGGGGTAGGGTTGGAATTTAATCTGTTCAAGTAGGTACGTAGGACCAAGTTGTACAGTTGTACAGTTTAACCCTGGTCTGACTAACCAGGGCCCCGTTGTGAGAAGAGCGCTTGAATGAAGTAACATATAGTATAGTAGTAATTATTCTATGTATTCTAGGTTTGTGTGTATGTTAAGGGGCAAAGGCAATCTCCTTAATCACATTATATCACAGGACCACTTGATTTCCAAACCAGAAATAGATGTTTGTTTGCTTTATTAGCTCAACACATGACTAAAATATGTGACTGTTGAACCTTATATTACACCTATTTGATGTTAGGTAGCCAACATTAAAATTGACCCATTTGTTATACATTTCTCTCATGCATACTAGATTACTAAAACTGCTAAAGCTATGCATTTCTCACTTACAGACTCTTTACTAAATTGTACTTATTGTATCCATAGCCATTCAGTTCAACAGAGGTAGCTGTAAATCATCAATGGAACAATCAGTTTGAATGTTTTTCATCTTTACAAGCCAACTGGTTTGTCACTCTGTGCCAGTCTTGTCCATGACAGCATGTGTCAGATCCTTGAAACCATCCCAGTTCTACAATATATGAGCAGCAAGTAGTTTAGTGTAGTGATCAGGGCTGTATCTCTGTAAATAGACATCCATTTTCCCTTGAATTCTTTGGTCACCACAAAGCCCTGCACAGACACATATAAGAGACAACACATTATGGAAAGCATGCACTTTACATCCAAAAAACATGTAAGACAAACACATTTAAATAGTCATAAATGCTGAGACAACCGACTACATTCCTCATAGCTGTGACTCATAAGAGAATCCTCACCAAGCTTGTCAGCAGTCCTTTCAATTCTCTGTAGAGCAGTCTGGATGTCACCTCCATCTGGCACTAGTATCTCAATCTCGCCTACACAGTATCCAAAGTCAGCCTGGTCGAGATCAACACGTACTGCCCCCTCCTGTCCCTCCTCCTCCAGTGAAAATGAGCATCTTTCTGTGGTGTACTTGGCAAAGCAACCCAGTCTCATCCCATTCAGCCAGTCTTCCAATGCATCACATGCAGCCTTTTCTGTACGACTCTCTGTTTTCCCACTGTCTTTAGCTAGTCTCTCGGTCATAACATTTGTCAATTCAGCTTTTATTTCTGGCACACTAGTAATCTCCCTATAGCGTGAACATAGTCCTTCTGCCTGACTATCTTTCTGAATATCTTTGGTGGTCTTGGGTACAGGGCATTTAAGTTCCCAACATCCTTCCCTGCAACGCAACCAGAAGTCTTTTAATGTGAGGTCAAATTCTGCAGAATCAAAATATTGGTCCTGAAATCGACGTTGGCCAATGCACACAGCTGTAAAGCAATGCATAAGAATAATGAATAAGTGCCTTACATAAATGTACCCAACCTTACTAAAACAATCTTCATTCATATGAAACGATGTCACATTCAATTAGTGTTAAAGAATGTTTTGTTAAATTAAAGAGAATCACCACACCTCCAATGTCCTTTAGCTTTTTCTGAATGTCTGGATCACAGACAAATTTTCGTTCCACTTCCACAGTCATAGTTATCTGAAGCGTAAGAATCGGTGAGACAATTGACATAATATAGTAAGTGATGTAATTATCGCATGCATATGCCTTGAATAATAAGTAGCCTACTGGACATGAGTGGCTTATCGTTGAATACAATCAACAGTTAAATGGCAACTAGATTATGACATGAATGAATTGTCTTGGGCTTACGTTAGTTACAGTGTAGTCTATTCAATATCAAACGTTTACAGGTATCATTTGTGACTATCATATATTCTATTGTGATTCTATCGTCTGACAATCAAAACATTGCTTTCTCAAACATTTACTTGCCTCTGAAAAAAGTACTGGCTCAGGATGAGTTAGCTCGCGAAAGAAACTATGGGTTCTGGATATAACTGACAAACCTTTCTTCTAGTTTAGTCTGCGCCATGGTGGTCTGCGATGTTTCACTCAGGCACGGCTCTAGACAGCTTCGAGTTTGTAATTTTGGCTTACTGTTTGCGCAGCAATTGCGCAGACTACAATTAAGCTCCTCTCGCGAAAATCATAGCCAATCAATGGCGTGTGTTAGGGCGGGTGTCTGAAGCTTTCTTGGTTTGCTGTTATGTGTTCTAATGATATCAGTGAAATTTAGAAGGTATTTCATTTTACACCCATGATGAACATGTTTACAACTTGTAGCTTGGTAGCATATGGGTTGTCCGCCAATAGGACAGTCGTGCCTGACCTTGTTTGCATGTGCCTTAGTCGGGCAGATTGTTTCCCGTTATAATTAAATAAAGTCACGCAATTGGGGATATAAGTTATGTTTCACCCAGGACATTAAAGAAAGGCGAAATGAATTAATCGGCAAATTTGTTGCTTAAGAAGTAAGTGTTTTAGATCACAATAATCAAAATTATAGTTCGGAGCCAACTTCATTATGCCCATGTGGTTGTTTTAGAATAACGTTAGGCCTCCATTTAAAATTGATCACTGGCTCATGAGAGAATAAGCCCACATAAAACTGAAAAGTCAACCCAAAAATCTGCAATAAGCGCATAGACAATAAATTATTCTGTAAATATTTTTTAATTTTCTGTAGTTTTTATTTACAAGTGTTTTTGGCTTAATTGACTGTTAACGAGTGGATTCTGCAGCGAGTCAGCAGTCAGCTTACGGGGGAGCTGTCGTGTGTTTACTAGAGGGAAGAGAACGAACGAACGAACGAACGAGGGAGGGAGGGAGAGGTCGAGCGAGGGAGAGAGAGAGAGAGAAAACTTTTCAGTTTTAAAGAGCGAGAGGAAGCGTGCGCTGGAGTGGCGACCATGCAGGTAAACGCATTAGCTAATTGCACTGACCTTAATTAAACGATTTTGGTACTGTTCTTGTCTTGTTGTTGCGATCGAAATTACGATGCGGAGTTGATAAATTGATACAGACGATGGTTTTCGAAGTGAACTTAATTGGAATGTGCTTTTTAGTTCGAATTCTGATCTTAAATTCCAAACTTTTCTGCCGTCGTCTTTCTCTTCACCCCACCACCCCTTCACCAGTATTGTGCACGTAGCGCATTTCAAGTAGCCTAGCTATTAATACGGTCGTTAATTGTTATGCGATGCTATGTAAAATTATTGTTAAGAGTGTAATTAATGGACTACCACTGTTTGCTGGTATGAAGTTTGATGGCTAAACACATTAATTAGGTCTGTTAAGTAACCCGGGAGGAGGGGTGGACGTGTTTTTTACACATCTGTAAAAGGCATCCAAATTCATTAATTAAATAGCTTCGTCGTTGTAGGCCGCAATTTCCGCTAGAATGCAGGCAGCGAACGGTGTAGAACTGGATACCCGTTAGACAGATCACACGCTTTGGGATGAGGGACTTACTCAAGGCCGAGGTTTTGTGGTAGATTACTAAACCTATTTCAGGAACAATTTTATTGCACGGTACATTCGTTTTGAAACATTATCCGGGTGCAGTGTCTGGGAGGTAACTAGCACGCCCGCTGCAGTTTAGATTGACAGGCGAATGTAGATTAAAACGTGATGTATGATCACTCACTGTTAGCTAGCCAATCTGTTCAGTGTTGTTAGCTCGCCAAGTGTAACGTTAGCTAAGTTAAGTGCCACGAATGTTATTTGGGTCTTTTGTTTAATGGCATAACGTCAATGAACAACAAGCCATTTCGGATTGTCGTCGATGTAAGTTACAAATGTGCTGTTTTCTCTTGACTGCCCAGTGAAGTACTTTGCCAGATGTGTTTTACATAGAAAATGATTTTTTTTTATTATGCAAGGCACACATACAACTATTAAAGACGTCGCTATTGAGGTTAGCGAGCTAGCCTGCTAATTGATCTACCACCGGTGGTTTTTGCTAATTAGACTGACGTTAATTAGCTGAATAATCAAGAAGATTGGTTGGGCACTAGGTCGTTCTCTTTCGGATATTTATGGTATATGGTTTTATACAGTGATTGCATGGCATGTAAAATGTCCGCATATGTTACCATATTAACAAGCTAAAATTTAGACGATATTTGTAGCAGTTAAGCTAATTGACTTGCCGACGCAGCTAACGTTAGCAGATAAGTGCACTGTGTTGGTATTTGGTGTTGGAATGTTCGCAGACAGTTAAACGATAAAAGTCAATATTCTTCTGTTATCACACATACTTTGTATGTAGTTGTTGCTGTTTCACACAGTACCATTATGTTGTTTATTTTACGTGCCCCAAATTACAGCGCAGTCGACGACTTATTTATTTATTATTGTAAATCGTCAACACTGCAATGAGATTTCTGGTGGGGGTTGCAACGTGCTGGCCATTTTTCCCTTTCTTTGACGAACATAAATATATTTAAAGATCAGTATAATCTACTGCATGACCCCAACTGAAGTTGACACACTTTTAAAAAAATCCCTCAAGGTCAATATTTAGGCCACATTTCCCCCCTCTATGACGCTTGTCATTGTGCAACTAAAGTTTTGTCTGAGAACTCATTAATTGAACAAAGTATGCTCACGCGGTGTTTAATTATGTTAATTAGTTATAACTGCTGCATTTTTCATCGTACAAAATGTAGTATCATGGGAGAGAATTACTTGTTAAACTATTAATTGATTAGATCCATTTAAAACATGGTTGTGTTTTGTTCAGATTATAAGCATTTAATGTCGCTGTTATTGTACACTATACTGAATATATAAGGGATGTATTGTAGTTATAGCAGATGTTTTGGTTCACTATATTTGTTTATAAAACACTGACCATTTTGGCATATTTTAGAATGCATAATATGGTTTAGACAGATGTGGACCAAATCTGAACATGCCCACATTTAGATAAACATGTGATATGGTTCATGTGACAGGAAGTCCATAACCATGCTATATCACAATAATATGTATAAATCTAAGTTTACAAGAAATATGTAGTATGTGATACAGTGTTGGTAATAACTACACATTTATGTTATATAATGTGACATAACATTGTTATTATTATTTATTATTATTAGCATTAGTATTATTCCTTTATGTATTTATTTATTGTTTATGTTGCAGGAGGAGGCTGGTGAGACTCTGAGCAGTGACGGTAACAGGGTGTCAATGTGGTTGTGTCCACTTTGTCAGCAAGGGCAGCCTGACAGAGACGGACTCTCTCTGCATCTGACAGGAAAACATAGTGTACTTCCAGCCTGCTTAAACAAATTACTGGATATTGTAAGTAGATTCATTAATGTTTTAAAATTTTGTTGCATAAATTGAATGATTAATTACCTCCCATATCATTGTTGTATTACTGGTAAATATTGAAATGGAAATTATAAAGTCAGATGCTGTCTTTTGTTTTAATAGACATTAGTCTAACTAAGGCCATGTCCACACGAAAACGAAGCCAGGCCTAAACGCACAAATACTTTATCAAACCGGCGTATCATCCAGACGAAGCCGGCGTTTTGGGGGTCTTTAAATTAACTTTTTTGAAACCAGGTCCCAGAGTGGAAAGATTTGAAGACGCCGGTTCCGTGGCTTCATAGTTACTGCCTCCTCTGAATAGCTTGGCTCTTAGCTCCACCCCTTTATAAAAACGTATGCGCCAAACTTCGCAAATGACAACAACAATGGCGCCGTTCAGTTCAGCTGTGCTACTGCGCATGCGTATTGTTTTGTTGTCTGTTGTTGCGTAGTTCCGTTTTCAAATTGTCACAGCGCCACTGGCAGGTTTGGTGTATGTTTTACATTGTTTTCACTCGTTTTGCGTACATTCATGTGGTCGCACACATTTTCTGAGCTGGCTCCAGGTTTACAGAACACGTTTTGGAAATTATGTGTGTTTTGTCTTCGTGTGGACATAGCCTAAGTGACATGCACCAACCTACTGTGGGAAGTTGAATGTAATGAAAAGGCATCTGTCGATTGAAATGCGGTAAATGTGAATTAAATGGTTTACATCAATTGCGTTATGCCTTTCATCATTCTTAAGCATATTCATATCAGATATCACATATTACAACATAGGATTGATGTGACTTTGGGGGATTTTCTAGTTGCATTAACAAGTTGGATGGAAATCAAGCTATTCACTGACTGTGCTTTTTGTGCATCCTTTGATAAGGCTGTCCAGACATACTCCTCAAGTGAGGATGCTGAAGCCAGCTGTCAGACAGAAGCTGCAGGTACCTTATGTTTATGTTTAACCCTTTGCCTTCCTATATAGAAAATATGGTTTGATGAAATGTGTTGTGATTGTGTGTCTTTTTTTTTTTTTTAAGACATCTGTTCAGAACCAATCCAGAGTTCAAAAAAACAGATTGCTGAAGATTCCCAAGTGACCGCAGGGGACAAAGATTCCTCTACTCTTGAAAAGGAGACTGAAGAAGAAGTGGAAGGAATGCAAGACCCAGAGAGCGACGCAGGTGGTTTGGAGTCTGACCAGGAGACTGCTGCCCAGTCCTCAACAGCCTCTGGGGCTTCTGTTAGCAATGACAAGCCTGCGTGTAAAAATCAAGCTGGAACTGAAAACGGCAGCAACCGTCCATTCAAGTGCAACGCATGTCTGGAGTCATTTCCTACCAAAACAGCACTAAGTGTACATTACAACTCCACCACCCATATTCAGAGGATGAGAACTGGGTCTTCTAAGCAGGTGGGGGAAAATGATGCTTCAGGATCATATCCCTCCCGCCCTTATGTCTCAAACAAACCCTACCAGTGTGCTGTGTGTCGAGTCTCATACAATCACGCCATCACGCTTGAAAGTCATTTAAAATCTGTGCTGCATCAAACGCGGAGCAGAAATGCTAGCAATTCGGCCCTCAAGACTGCTAGTAGTGCTGGTGCCGGCGGCAGCAGCAACAACAGCGGCAGCGGCAGCAACCCAGTACCCAATTTAGTTGTTGCCACCACAGGCAATGCTTCACAGTTAAACACTACCACCAGCAATTGCATCACCCAGCCCAGTCTGACTGCATCTGCAGCCACAACCAAAGACGGAGAGCAAATTCAACCGGCCCCCTCGCTCCTCACCTCTCCTGTGGCCTCAGCCCAGGCGGTCTCGGCTTTCCTCACCCTCCTAACCTCCAGTCCCAATTCCGTCCCGCATTCCATCCTCCCCTCCCTGTTTGCCACTGGCGCAGGCACCCCGCCTGGGGCTTCAGCAGGCCCCCAGCTCGTTCCCCAGGCACAGGTGCTCATGCCACTGATTCTGAATGGGCTGCAGACCCAGAGCCAGAGTTCGAGTGCAGACTCGCCCAGCCAGCTGCTGTCCCAATCTCTCCCTGTGCTGGGTCTCTCCGCCGCACAGCAAGCTCTTCTCGCCCAAAGACTCAGTGGTTTACAAGGTCAGTGGTCGTCTGTTGGACTTCAGGCCACAGCACAAACTGACTTGGAGGATCCCGAGGGAGCAGAGAAAACTAGTGGCTCGCAAAGACACTGTGTGCAGGTAAAGAGCGAGCCAAAGGAGGAGCCCCTCCCTTCAAAGGTGGACATTAAAACTGAGGTGAAGTCAGAGTGGACAGCGGAGAGTGGGGGTGTGAAGAAAGAGATTAAGGAAGAGGAGCAAGGTCAAGTGAGGAAAGCTGAACCAAGCCGCACCTTTAAAACTGAGGAGTACAGGGTCGAGGATGGTGTGGAGCACATGGGCACATGTCAGGAGAATAACGCCAGTGAAGAGAGCACCACAGAGCGAGAGAGTGCAGAGTCTGATACAAAGAGGTTGCCTTGCACAAATGTAACAAATTCTCTGGCAGCTCCCGGCCATACTCTCCTTACTGGCACATTGTCTGACCCTGAGCAAGCTCAGTGCTATGCCTCTAAACACAGACAGACGGTAAACAGCAATGAGATCAAGTCGCGCCCCTTAAATGCCTCCCTTGCCTTAGGTCGGTCGGGCCTTGGTTGCTCCAAGTCTCGCCCCCCCTTTTCTCCAGGAACCCCTGTGCTGTCTGAATTCCAGTACCAAGTTTTGTTAGCCTTCCTGGAGTCCAGAAGCGAGGCTGACGCAGTGAGTCCCACCCGAGAGGACTGCGAATCACTTGGTAGGGAAGTGGGGCTCACGGAAGAGGAGGTTCGCAAATGGTTAGAAAATGCCCATCAAGCCAAAGAGAGGCAGAAGGCTGGAGAACTTGGGAGATTGGATAGGAGAGACAATGACCAGGATGACGATGAGGAAAGCGCACTCACAATTGATGAAAGTCCAGTTAGGTCTGCTGCCCATGCCATTGACCTTTCCAGTGGGGTAGACCGACGCAGGGAGCGTGAAGGTCAAGGGGATGCTTGTTTGACCTCTGACTCTGAGAACGAGGAAGTGTACACCTCTGTTATAGTCACAGATGAGGAAAGCCAGGGTAGCTCTATGAGGGAAGAGCCGAGCAGTCCCGCTAAAGAAGCACCACAGAGAGAACAAGTTGGAGAGAAGAGCTCAGGTGGGGGAAAGGTTCTAAGATCCACGACAGTTTTCCTCTCCGATGCTGAAGATGACGATGATGAGGAAGAGGGTGGGGGGCACATGGGGAAGAGGAAAAAGAGGAAAAGGGATGCTGAAGGGGAAGACGTAGAGGCCAAGAGAGATCGGCCGGACACCGACCTGGATCTGGAGTTAGAGGCTCAGGCTGACCCTCCTACTCCCCTCTCAGTTGCCCTTGACCAGAGAGGCCTCCCTGGTGGCATTCTTCATTCGCTGCCTCTTTCTCTCTCTCTCGCTCCGTTTTCCACTCAGCTGTTCAGCCCATATGTTCTCTCGCTGCCCACCTCATCGGTGGTGGGTGTTGGAGTGGCGGAGGGCGAGGGTGGCAAAGTGGCTGCCTTTCCGAATGCCCAGACGATTGCTCATTTTTCAGATCCACTCCATCCCCCTCCACTCTCGTCCCACTCCCAGCACGCTCAGTATATGTCCAATGGCGGCGACTGTGAGACTGCATTGGACCTCAGCATGGGAAAGAGTAGCTCCACAAAGGCTTCCACTTCAGTGAGCACTGCCGACAAGACAGCAGCACAGAAGGGACGCTTGTTGGATGGTCTCGGGCTCAGACCAACAGCAGTCGGGGTTCCGAGCGAAGGCGGGCTCATTGTTCTCCAAGTTAAGCCAGACTCGGCTATTGCCATTCCGGCCAACAACAACAGCAACTTCATCAACCACAATAACTTAGCAAAGACCAACACTGTGCTCATGAGAACTGCTGAAAGAGAGGCAACATCTTCTATCAACAGGGAGAAAGAGAAAGAAAAGGAGAAGGAGCAGCGGAGGCCTAAGGCGAGGCGCTTCAAGGACATGCGGAGATCCAGAACCATTATACAGGCAGAGCAGCTGGACGTTCTCTACGGCTGCTACTTCAAAGACCCGAACCCGGGAAAACACGAATTTGAGCAGATCTCTGAGTGGGTTCACCTTCCAAAGAAAGTGGTACAGATCTGGTTTCAGAACATGCGAGCCAGAGAGCGCAAAGGGGAGGTGCGCTTCATCAGTGATGGCACTTTGGCGGCTGTGGGGAAGCCTCTCATTAAGTTCACATGGCCCTTAACGCAGCCCATCTTCTCCAGCTCCCCTAAAAATAGCACCACCACCAGCTCGGCGCCTGTAAATATTCAGCCAAAAACAATGGCAGGTAAAGAGGATAAGGCTTCTATGAGCCCGGGGGCTAGCAGACCGAAAGAAGTGTCAGCTTCAGCCGTTACAAGTGCCGGAGGAACATTAGTAGTGCCCAAGACGAAACCTGACCTGCCAACGCCTGTTACAATGGTCAAAATAGCCCCTAAAGTCATTCATCCAGCAATCCAAGTGTCAGCCATGGACAGCACTCCTGCTTCCTCTTCTCCATCTCAGAAACCCAGCACTGAAGAGGAGCATGATGATCGAGAACAGGGAGAGGGAACGGAACTGGAAAGCTCCGGTTCGGTACCCGCCAAAATCACGGTAACACCCAAACCATCCACAGCACCTGCCGCTGGGTCTGAAAAAGCCACTGGTGAGACCCATCAACACAACGGGCTTAATTACTGGTCCCCCAAAAGTCCCTTCAAGATCAATACACTCTCCCGCGAGCAGTTGGGACTGTCTACATTTTGTGTTCGCAATCTTAACCCCACCTCAGCACGAAACCCCAATCCCACCTCATCACCACGGACCCCCACCACAGCCACTGCCACGCCACAACGCCCCCCCTCCTCAAGCACAGCTCAGATTTCCACATCCACCACCGCAGTTGTCACTTCCACTTCCACGCCCACAGTTGCAAAATCCAGCCAAAGGGATGTTGGATTTCTGACGCACTCCACGCCAAGGCGGCCACGCACGCACCTTACTTGTCTCCAGCTCTCTATCCTGCAGTCCTGCTACGAGACATGCGCTCATCCCAATGCACTCGAATGCGAAGCTGTAGGAACTGAACTTGGACTCCCCTTAAAAGTTGTGCAAATCTGGTTCCAGAATACGCGGGCTAAAGAAAAAAGATGGAGGCTTCAGCAAGAAAAGCTGGTAAGTGTATCTGATTTAATGGTAATGTGTAATGTATGTGGACACAATATATACTAATATTTTGTAATTCATCTCTGTTTGGTTCTGTATGTTTATTGTGTAGAACTGATTATAAAATGTAACTGTTGTTTATTGTGTCTGATAATGACTGTGTGTGTGTTTGTGTTTTTTTTTTTATGCATCCTATTCTTTGTAGTCTCCAAGTTCAGACCCCTCAAAGAAAGTAGAAATCAGCGCAGCGAGCTACCTTCAGTATAATGCTCTAAGAGCCAACCGTCCCATCCTCCCCAAACCAGTTCAACTGACCGTAGTGGAGCCCTCGCAACCTCCAGGGGTAGGACAGCCAGCAGGCCGTGAGACTCTCCGGGGCCGATGCGAAGCCTGCAGCGCTGCCTTTGAGTCCAGAGCTGCAGCACGTGCACACGTTTTTTCCCCTCGGCATCTTGCAACACTTAGAACCACTAACTTTGGCCAACCAGCAACGCTTCTCAACAATGGCTCTGCCACCGCGGGGGCCGGCACTAACACGAGTGTTGCCGCCGTCTCCTCGACCCCATCGCCAGCCAGCAGCACCACCAGCTAAAGCCTAGACATAGTCTAAGCAAAAAGACAATGGACACATTGAGACCTTGAGCTTTTAATAGACTTGAGATGGGTGCTGGTCTTTCAAGCAAACCTTCTATGTGTCTCCAGTACTGAAGGGCCCCCACAATTGCTCACCATCCTTTTTCTCTCTCTTCCTGGTCATCTGCTGGGTTTGAACTGAAGACAATTTTAATCCAACAGGGCTAATGCGTTTTTTTCCCCCCCCCCCCCCCCCCCCCTTACACGGCTTTACCTAAAGTAATTACATGACCATCATCTTGACCAGACTCCTGATTTTGGTGGTAGTGGTCATTCTCCACCATGTTTTAAAAGATGTCTGACTTACTTCACAATTGTAATGCGTGTTCATGAACCATGTTTTTAGGCGGGTGTGCCTCTTAATGAGATGTGTTCTCATTTCAAAGCATCGAAATATGAACTTGGTACTACAGTCTTGAGAAGGCATTCTCAAAACCTATTACAGCTTTTACTTTTACTTAAAGTATGCCTCCCTGTGTGTGTGTGTGTGTGTGTGTGTGTGTGTGTGTGTGTTCCAGTGTCTCCATTCACATGGTTTTTTACACAAGTAGATGGTGTGGTTAATTCCCCCCCCCCCCCTTTCCCAGTCAAACGATCATACACCTGTGATGAGGTACGTGTTGGACGGGCTGTTTGGTTTTAGTGGTGTAGTCAGATAGTTAAGCAAGGGTCTTTGACTGATATGCAGGTTCATTCAGAATTTCAGGAGAACTTAGAAAGACTGCTTGGAGATCTGGAGGGGCTGTAACAGTGGCTTCATGAAGCAGACGTTTGTCATCGAGGTCTCAAATGACAATCTGAGAGGTGTAGACTATTAAAATCGGATACTTTTCATATAGCACTTTGGTTGTGTTTAAGTGTGAGAGACTAAGCTTATAAAATGAAATTGCTGCGCAAAATACATGTTGCATAACATATTTTACTGTAATCAGATAATATCTGCTTTGTGGTCCTCCTAAAGACCAAAATCACCAGTAATAATCAGGAGTACTTGTTTAAGATCAACTAAAAAGAAGACTATATAACGGGTCATTCCGTTTCTTTCTTTTTTTTTTTATTATTTGCTCTTAAGGAAACCTTTTTAATGAAGATGATAAACAGAAATTTAATTCATGTACAATAATGTGTCACAAATAAGATCACACTCAAAATTCAGCTGTTAAAAACAACAAAAGTACAGGGTCTGTCATTTGAGTAGGTATATTTCCATTCACTGTCTTGATGCATTGTATACAGTTTTCTGTTTTTTTGCATAATCATGCGGTTGTTCTGGATAACCAGGGAGAAAAGGGTATGGTGTTAATGTTAAAGGTGTCCCTTTACTGTTGTGGACTTTCATAAACCAGAATATTGTTATTTGATGGCTGGAGCAAAAAGGAAGTGCCGTTTGATGGACATAAAATACTAAAGATGTTTTTCCTTTTTATGTTGTATATTATTGTTATTAATAATGCTATTAATAGTTTAACAAAATGCAAAGTTAAAAATTAAAACTTTTTTAAAGAATTCTATTATGAAAAAAAAAAGATATTCCAAAGTTATTCTTCCTTTGCTGTCTGTCATTTAAAAAACCAAAAAGCAATCTTGAGGTTGACAGAGAGCAGGTGAGACACTCTTAATGCAAACTGTACAGGAACTCCCAAAACCTTGACACTTTCAGCAAGTCCAGGATTTTACGCATGAGCTACAGGTGATAAATGCATTTCAGCCAACACAATATGGGGCACTTGATTGTGTATTCAAAGACTAGATGCTTTTAATATACTCTTGTTAATTGCTAATACTTTTGTAACACGCTGTGTTGAGCTGTAGCTCATGCCCACAAAATATGGACTGGGTTGCAGTGCTATACGCCACAGTAATGGGAACACAGTGTTGCACTGTTCAAAGTAGATAGGTGGTTTGTTTCTTTTTTTATTCTAATCATTTTTTCATTGTCATATGATTATCACTTGTTAACTGTACTACTATTGTCATTTATTCATCACTGTTTTGATTACTATTGATTCATGACGGTTTTAATTGCATCTCTTAACAAATGAGATGGCATTGGTATGAATATTGAACAATAATGGTGGCAGTGTTTAAAATATTAGATTTTTTTGATTAAGCTTGTTTTCTTTTCTTTCCTCCCTCTTGTACCTTCATTTTGTGTTGGATTCCCATTCTGTTTTCTTATACAGATGTGAAATAAAAAAAAATTAAAATTTGCTTTGTATTTGGTAAAGAAAATGTAAAGGGGAATTGTATTTTCCATCTACAAGATTTGCCTACGTTGCATAAATACTCATGGTTGAGGCAAACATTTTTAAACTCACTTTACTGACAATTTGGGCATATTATATAAAAGCCTCTGTGCCACCCAACTGTTGTGCCGTTGTTCGGACCACCCTGTTGCCCGTTGCTAATCTCCCTATTCCCTTCTCTGATTTTGCAATGGGATGATGTAAAAACTGCTGGTAATTTGCCTGTTTTTACCACATTTTTGTTGAAATAAAAATGGTCTGCTATGTGGTAACTCCGCAATTTAACCAAAGTAATGCACTGATAAGATGATCCGGTGGTCCTACTGTTTCTGACATCACTAGTCTGCTGATGCCTGCTCATCTGTCTGTCTGGCACAGTCTGTTATCTATGCCAATGTCGCCCCGGACACCTGATACAGTAGCATCTTGTTGACCTGCCTCTTTTCAGCAGCAGTGCCTGGATAGGGACGCTTGCTGTGCTGCAAGAGGATATCACATCACAAATGTGTGTTCCTTGGTCTCAGTGCTATTTAAGACATACTTTTCTACTCTTTGAATTGTACCATAGGAACACAACTTCACACTTTAACAGTGTCTTCCCTTTCCTCTGGCATTATATTGAGTACATGGGTTCTCTGAAGTTCAGCTATGTCTTCACATAAGTTCCACTTGAATGAAGAAGGCCCATGTTATCTGAAAAGCTTTTTCAATTGAATGTACACATTGTCAGCTATTTGGTTTTTTTAATACAATTTACAAGTGCTGCAAATGAAAATTCTAGATTAGATATTTGTTTAAAGTCTTCCATGGTTTATATCATTTCTATCATTAATCTTTAGAATTACTTAGCCAATAGCAATAGTGTCCACTGTTGTGTCAAATGAAGTGCTGACTCCTCCACAGGCCGAACTTAATGACTATATAATATACACGTAGACAGGATTGTACTCAGTCTGGGTTGAATGACGTTACTGTCGTCGAATTGTAGTTTGAATTGTGAAACCACATTAGCCAGAATACAGAAATGCCCTATCACAGACCCAATCGTTACTCTCTAAACGTGTTGGAGGCGTGCCTTTAATGCGCAAGTAACGAATAAGCAATCAATGTGTCGCCCGCAGTGATCTGAAACTCCACCCCCGGCATCCATTTCTGATCTGGAAGACACGGTGCTCGCGAAGAAAATCGTTGCTTTTAAATTTTATTTTAATGTAATTCTCAGACAATCTGGATTCTGTCTTACGATTAGTGTGTAGAAAAACCAGCCGGTCTGAGTCATTACATTTTTCTGCCTGAGAAATCGTACAGGCTTTCGAATCGAGGCGGGCCTTTATTCCCCATTTTAACTTTCCTGAGCGGCGTTTTCCGCCGTTTTTTTTCCTCGCTAGCCCCACTCACTCTCCCCTCCGTGTGAGTAGGGGCCTGTAGTGTAGCCACGAGGCGCGTTGGACCAGCGGGAATCGGGCGATGGCGGAGTTTGGTAACGGACTGGCGGAGGAATCTCTGCTGGACTCAGATCCAGGGCATCCAGAACTTGAAGACCCAGGTGTCGGCGACGAAGAACCAGGATTAGAAGAGGGAGAGGCCGCTATTGAGGACCCGGTGAGTGAAGGACACATAACTCGATATACGCCTAGCTGTATGATGTGTCTGTTGTTGGAAGTCTGTGTGTAATATTTAAGCAGTACACGTATTTTTCAAGGCGATTAATTTCTGAAGACGTACACATAATTAAACTCGTGCTACACACCAAGTAACTGCTACAGTCGGGTTGAGTTATCCGCCATTGTGGCTCACGCAGTGCAGCAGAATTGTATGGTGACATGCGTGGTGTTGGCGGCCATGTTGGCGCAGCGTTGGTTGTGGTTCCCTGCGCCAGAGCTGTCGACCTAGTGGGGAAAAAAAATCTTCGTCGCAAAAATGCGAGACGGAGATGTAAGAGACAGGGGCGAGGATAGGACAGGCCGCCATTAGCAGCAGTGAGAGTCTGTTCGCATAGAAGGAAGAGTTGACGGTAAACACGCCTCCTTTTCGTTCGAATTGTCTATGTTTACAGCAGCTTTTCAGTGTGATGCGAGCAAAGACGTGTTCTTACGTTGTCAACTTTTTGGAAAGATGTAACCTTTGCCAGTGGCTAGCAAGCTAGCTAACAGATTTTGCAAAGCTAATGTAAACGTTATGCGGCACTGACATCAGTGAACAGACGAGATGAGCGGGTTAACTTACTAGGCAGGGTGATGGGACTGGTAGCGTTAGCCACAATTGGCCTTCTTGTTAGCTGGTAAGGAACATTTTGATGGCCGGCGAATAGGCTAGCCTCGCTTATCTCCGAGATGAAATGGCAGATTTGAACATATTAAACAATTGTGAGGTTTTATAGTTGGCTAAGATGCTACTTGGTGTAATGTTAGCTGTTACAAGCAAATTGTCCCAGAAACTCTGTCGTCGTAGACCTCTGGATGAATAAATGAAATATAATTTGTTATATCTTTGAAACCCTACTAAATATTTACATGACAATGCATTTACTTTTCCACCAAGGTGATGTCATTCCAGTTCTCCTTTTTAATCCATGAATATGGTTTGCGTGTTTATGGTGTAGCTAGCTCAGTACATTGGGTGCGGTAGTCCGAAGATTGCCTCTTCTCTTGCAAAAGTGAGCTTTTTTTGGTTTGATGTACTCCAGGCAGATTTTACACGATTTTTGCCTTTTAGGTAGGCAGGTGATTTAGAGTCTTTGTAATGAAATCGGGTATAATTTAGTGTACCAGTTAAAAATATATCAAATTAGTGTACCCTTTATGTGGAGTCGTGAAGACCTGGAATGGATTTT
Source organism: Limnothrissa miodon (assembly GCA_017657215.1). Lineage (NCBI taxonomy): Eukaryota > Metazoa > Chordata > Actinopteri > Clupeiformes > Clupeidae > Limnothrissa > Limnothrissa miodon. The sequence continues at coordinate 861,890 of JAGFZM010000126.1, read as the reverse complement.
AAGTGTGTTGAGAAGAGGGCATCATATGCAAGTCAATCTGGGATGGAGCTGGAGCCGTTCTTGATGCCCTGCAATGCAGCAGAGATGGGAGGGAAGGCTCAAACTATGAAGTGTGTGTGTGTGCACGCTGCGTGTGTGTCTGTGTTAAGAGAGGCTGGATGTGTTTGTGTGAAATGATGCCACCACTCTTGTAGGCATGTCGGTGGCATCCACGACAGTGGCTCTGCAGTAGCCACAAGGGCGTCTTTGCTGAGTGGACAGTCTAAAGTTGAATGGTTAATGAATGTGCCGCTGAAAGTCCTCAGCCCATCGTGTGTCTGTGTGTACGTGCGTGCCTTCGGTTTGTCCGTGGTAGCTGCTGGAACGGGGTCAAACGAGGCTGCAGTCGATGCCAGCATCCTAACTTACAATGTTTTTGTCAAAGTTGTATGTTGATGTACTCTTACAATTCAGATTTGATACTTATATTTCTGCGTGTATCTGCTATTTGGAGCTGGCTTGGTGTTGTATGTTTGTATAAAGTCATTAGTAATTGACTGTAATGTGTAGTGCAATTTAAATTTAATTCTAATGGTATCTTTCTCTTCCTTTGTGTCTGCATCTTTTATTGATCTTAGGAACTGGAGGCAATTAAAGCCAGGGTGCGAGAGATGGAGGAGGAAGCGGAGAAGTTGAAGGAGCTACAGAACGAGGTGGAGAAACAGATGAATATGAGCCCTCCTCCCAGTAAGTCTGTGTGTGTTCTGTTTGTTGTCAGAATGTGTGTTAGATGGCAGGAAAAAGATGCAGGAGAATGGAGTGTGTTGTGCAGCATCAAGAGAGCACTGCTGTCAAGTGTCTGCACCGGCAAATACACTGCTGCATAGAAGACTAAAGCAAATACCAGTTGCATCTAGTAGAGGGAGACAGAGACCACAATATTCTGTGAAGGATCCTAGATCTTATATTGACATAAGGGCTGTCTTTCAGTCTTGAAAGCTCTTATTGTATGTAAACCAGCCATTGACTCACTGTGTGTGTCCTTTAAAACCAAACTCGTGAAACTATACATATCTTTCTCAGAAAATGAACATGTGATATGAATGAACCCTTTAACTATATCATAAGTAATTGGCTCTCTGGTGTTTCTTGTAGTGTCCGGTTGAATCCTGAAGAGAATAATGTTTTATTAGTGCAATCAGAGTTTTGGCATGATTGTATAGTCATGCATTCAGAAATATTCAGAAATATTTCTTTCCTTGTGGTTAGTTGCCATGTGGTAAATGGAAGTAGTGGGTTAAATGTTGTGTCTTTTTCTCCAGCTGGTCCTGTCATCATGTCCATTGAAGAGAAAATGGAAGCAGATGGGAGGTCAATCTATGTCGGAAATGTAAGACTGGATTTTGTTCCTTCAGTCCAATGTAGTAATAACCTGAGAAACGCTTTTCAAGCTATAGTTTTGCACATTATTAATAATGATGTAGGGTGTCCTCAATGATAAATTGCTCACCACTCCAAGATGATGAAACTGATGTTTGCATCTGTAGTACAGTCATTTACGGCATTTGGAGTGAAAAAAACAAACAAACCTTTCATAATATTTTATCAAATGTAAAAAGTAAATGGAAAAATGAGTGAAACTGTTCCACTTCCTGTATGGTTTATATGTGAGTGACCTCACTTCCTCCCACTGACCACCAGGTGGATTATGGCGCCACTGCAGAGGAACTTGAGGCTCACTTCCACGGCTGCGGCTCCGTAAACAGAGTCACCATCCTGTGTGACAAGTACACAGGCCACCCCAAAGGGTAACTTGTGCTTGTTTTTCTGATTTCTTGTTTTTCACTGCAAGAGATGCCCAGAATTAGATGTTATTGTTTGTATTTTATTCTGCACTTTCAAAGCTCCAAAGTAATTTGATAAAGGGTTGTGAGAAGGAGTCATTCATGTGGTGTTCTCTGTCCCGCTTAAATAATGAAAAGCTTCCTCTTCCGTTGGCATGTAATGCAACACAGTCGATCTCGGAGGCTGACAGGTGGTGTCAAAAAGGGCTAGTCATCCCCTGGAGTTGTCCAATGGTTCAATCCATAACCATGCTCTTGGTTCATATCTTTTACGTGCTCTTTTGGAGTGTATCAGCATTAACCATTTTAGATGGAGGAGAGGTGGGGGGTACTCCATTAAGAATAGGGCTTCACAACATATTTCAAGTTTACGGTCATTGCAATATTAACATGCACAATATACATATTGCGAAAGGCTAGTTCACCTACAGCTAGTTCTAGTTCACCTTCAGAGAATCTTTAGCGCATCAGGAAATATTGTAACATGCCAACTCACATGTTACTCACAAGTCTAGCAAAGTAAACAGGCTGATTTTTGTAGCCAAAAACTTGCCATAATACAGCACAAACACACACAAACTTGCATGACTGCATGCACAGACATGGTACGTTACACTGCATAGTGTCCTACAGTGACTTCTCGAATCCTTGTAGTTGAGTTGATCTAGATTGTTCCCTTTGCTGTTTTTTGCCTGACTATGAACTTAATTTACATTATAGTATAATATAGTATGCTATAATATAGTATTAGGAATAGTATGATTTAGCATTTTTTTTTAAAAATCTACTACATGTTTAGTGTTTCAAAAGTTTTATGGGAGGAATTGGAGTGCTACTTAATGCATGTGTACACTCAACAGCATTATCGCATACCGCATGTTTTCCTAATATTGTGCAGCCTTAATTAATTAAGAAGTACATTCGGTTCTTCTGTAGTCCAGTCAGTCAGTTTTGGATCAGGTTTTAAGAATGGGTTGCATGAAATTTATACTTAAAGGGGGTTATAGAATGCAAAACCACAATTACCTTGTTATTGAATTTAGCTACAAATTTGCGTACGCTGTTATTGCACCTCAAAGAACAATTTCTGATGGTCAAAAAAACGTTTTCTATGATGCCTTTAAAATGTCTCTAATAATATTTATTTTCTTTTTTTGTGTGTGGCTTGGTTTCAGGTTTGCATATATTGAGTTTGCAGATAAGGAGTCTGTGAGGACAGCCATGGCACTAGACGAATCCCTCTTTAGAGGACGGCAGATTAAGGTGAGCGTCTCCTCGTTCTTTAACATCTGGGCCAAGTAGATTATCCTCATGTAATCATATTTGACTGCCTGGAGATGGATTGCATTTTATTGACTCTACCCTATGCGTGCATGGGGCACAGCATCAATAAGATACTAACTGGTCGGACAAGGTTTGATTTTTGATATGATGACTGGAAATGAAAATCAAGTCTGCATGTGGAACATTATCCACTGTTGAACTGCTATTAATTCAGCCTTCAGATGCATTACTGTAGCTAAATTAATCAGCCTCATTTAATAATGCCTTGTTCACCTTAAAGAAATGTTTGGATTATGTAATTTGTTGTTAAGAGTTTGTTATTAAATTAGTTATTAAGATCTGTTAGAAGGGTTTATTTCAAGAGTAAAGAAACAAGTATTTACAGATGTTCTCCCTTTGGGCAGGTCGGCGCCAAGAGAACAAACCGACCAGGAATTAGCACCACAGACCGCGGGTTCCCCCGTGCTCGGTTCCGCTCGCGGGTCAACTTCTCATCCCGGTCGCGCTACTACAGCGGCTACACGCCACCCAGAGGCAGAGGACGGGCCTTCAGGTGAGCACTGACCTCAACTACCACTTCTTCCCACCACAACACACACACACACACACTCACACACTCACACACACACACACACACAAACATATGAAAAGAGAGGAGGTGTATGTGAAGGGAAAGAATAGTCAAAGAGTAAGGAGCTGTTAAGAGAATTGCTCAGACGGTAAAAATTAAGGTCGTGTGAATCCCTGAGACGGAGAATGAAGGGTGTGTGTGTGTGAGAGAGAGGGAGATTAAAGGGAAACACAGTTGCTGAAGCTATTATTGCTCATCGCCATCATTGCCTCGCTTAAAATTTTTGTTCAAAAGTAACATAATGTCGCTAGCTGGATTTTGACATTTGACCGCCAGGCAAGATTAGTATACCAGTGCCCGCTGGCTAGAGGCATTAAATCGAGTGGTGAGTACCATTGATGACCACTTGGTGTGTTTTAAAAGAATGTTTGTGCACTTGCCTAGTTTTGGAAAAGGTCTGTGTTTAATTCTGTTAAGGTACATGTCCTGCTATGTTGAGTCGGTTCAGTATTGTAAAACATTGTTTCTTGATGTGTCTAGTCAAAAAAAAAAATGTGACTGAGACGGGACGGCGTGGGCACTGATAAAAAAGGGGGTTCTTTTGCTCTGTCAACAGCTACAGAAGGGAGGTTGGATTGAAGCCTCTTTTTGGTCCTTAAACCCACTCTTAAGTCTTGGCTTGCAAGTGTCCACTCCCGTTATTAGGCTCTGTTTAAGTGTTCAGTGGAGATGGGATCGGACTCCGATCTGGGATCTTGAGATGCTTTTTGAAGCCTGTGACTGGGGCAGCGAGTAGGCGTCCACACGGCAGGACCCACCTCAGTCTGACAGCTGCTGGTTTTAATGTGGACTATTTTCACATATCGTAGCAGAACAGGAGATGGTGTTAATCAAATGGCTAAAATCTTAATTTAGTTAAGTGTCATCAGTAACACCTGTGCTTGCCCTACTGTTTCAGGTCAAAATGGCTTCTGTGACTAGGGGTCTCCTGGGCTTTGCATGTGATGGGTTGTGTAAAGGGGCATTGGTCATTCAGGGCTAATGTAGGGCAGGGTAATTAAAGGCCTTGTTTGAATTGGCTGGCTGACATCCATCACCATGACAAGAATAGCCAAAGGATAGCTACTGTATGACGGTCTGGTCTCCATACTAGTGAACTAGCCATTAGCCAATCTGTCGTTTGGTCTCTGGTGGGCCTCTGGTTCAGAGACTGTCTAAACCAGCCTGAGGGTTGCCCCATCCAGCCTCCCTTCACTTCGTAGTTAATGGTGACCTCTGTGGTCATTTGAGGTGTGTGAGTTCATTGGGAGTTGTAGTCTTATGGTCCATAAAGGAGCCAATGGGGTCAGATTCATTCAGAAGCATCGCTGTGATTGTGTACGGCAGTGAAGTCAGGAGCCAGGTGCGTTTTACAGCGACTGGTTCTATTGGTGAGAGTGTGTCCGTCAACCTACCTGGCTGTAGGAAATATCCTGCATTGCGTATGGATGTGACGACGCCCGGAGATGGATAGCTGTGTCTGTGGGAATGGATGGATATTGCTATATACTGTAAATCTATGATTTTGCTATCATCCAGTATGGTGCTTGTTCCCCACCCATGTTCACACAGAGAGCCCTAGTTTTCTTGTGTTAGTTTTCTGGATAGTTTGCACTGTAGGCATTTATGCTGTTTAATTGTGTTTGCTGTGAGATGTCTGAAATTGGGGGTTATGGTGTGTCTGTCTGGATTTTGTTCTACTCGTTTGGAGGTTCTGGATGTATTGGTGGGTTTATCTGAGACTGTGTAGTTAGTGCAGTTTGTGCTTCTTGAACTGAAAGGTCGCAGAAATGTGTTCCTTTACCCCCCTAGTAACTGTTAGTAAGTGAGGAAGACATGCTCACCACAAACACACACACACACACCTGTGTATCCACCTACTTTAGATCTCTTACCTCCTCCCTCCCCCTTCCCCATGCGTGCTATTATTAGTTATTGCTTTTTTTCTTCTTAATTTCCTTATTCATTTGCTTTAGTTGAAGAAAACACTTCAACTGTGGTGGGTGTTTGCATGCATGCCACACACCCACCCAACACCGTGGCATACATTGCAAACGCCATCACCCCATAGCTTCCCCCAGCCTTCGCCTCATCTGTTCCCAATCCTGGCCCGGGCGTGAGAGGTGCTGGCAGGCCAGTGAGTCTCTGTCTTTTGGCCATTCACAAAAGCTTGGGTATCAAAATGCTCTGAAATGCTATTTTTCCTCAGTCCGTCATTGATTATGTGGGGTAATTATAGATCCTTGCTTCATTGACTGCATTTAATGAATGGGGGGGGGGGGGGGGTCACATTTAGTGTGTGGCCGCACAGCTGACATGGAAGGTTTTGAACAGTCAATTTCAACCTTTTGAAACAAAACCCTTTGGATGGTGATGAGTATTAACCGGCGCCAAGAACCTCTCAACCCACCCCGCTTTTTTTTTTTTTTTTTTTTTTTTTTTTTTTAATATGATCCTCAATTTGTTTTTTTTAGTTACTTTTTAAGTGTTTGCCGAAAAAAAAACACATGCCCACACACCCCTACTTCTTCACTGAACATGCACTATAGAGCCCAATATAACCTGTGCTTCTACTGCTGATGCGCACTTGCAAAGTGGGGATCGCCCCAAAGGAACCCTACAACCATTAGGGGCCTCTTGGGTGCATGTCCATGTGACTTTCACATGACCAATCACAAACAGAATGGAGGGTTCATTCCTGCAGCCTGACGTTGACCTCTGACCCTGATCGATCTGACTACTTCTGTCAGCTCCAGCTTTGAGCTCTGAAATTTTAGGGAGCGCTGGAGAGCTTCTTCTTAAACAGGAGAGGGCAGGGGTGGAGGGTGTTGTGAATGCCAAGCCAGCGTTGTTGATTTTGTTTTTCTGTATGGCTGTCGGAATGGATGTCCATGTAGTTTCTAATTGTGTGTGTGTGTGTGTGTGTGTGAGAGAGAGTGTGCATGTGCAAGCTCGGGCCAGCAAGCTGTTTGGGGATTTCAGACTAGTTATATGCATGCAAATCTGTTTGTGTGTGTGTGCACGCGTGCGTGTGAGCCATGTTTGAAAATGTGTGAGTGTGGTTCTTAGCTGTACCATAATCTGTTTAGGGTCTGGCACCTGGTTGTGTGTGTGTGTGTAAGTGGGGCAGTGATGTAATTTTCAATTAGGTAGCATTTTTTTTACCAGCATTTGAACTACAAGTTCATTTTCCAGTTTGTTTCCTGTTGGTTTCTCTTGTTTGCTTTGTGTGTGTGTGACATCCAAATGTCTTGTATTTGTTTGTGTGTGTGTGTGTGTGTGTTGTTACATGTGGGGCAGTTGATGTCTGTTCCCAGGGATTTCCTCCCACAGAGACCACAGGAGCCGCCCTTACACAGAGAGAGAGAGAAAGAGGGAGAGAAAGAGAGAGAGTGCCTTCACTGCCCCTCACCCCTTTCCTGCCCCTACCCCATCACAGGCACACAATCTTTTGTAGTTGCACATAAGGAAACACCTACACATTTATACCATACATTTTTAATGCTGGGAGAACCACTTTCAGTGTCTCCTGCTAATCCAAATAACTTGCACCCAACTGATAATTGTGATTATTGTTCATGCCTGTAAGGGCTTTAATCACAACAGTGGTATACATTTTACAAGAGATCTGTGTATACCTTTTTACAGATGAAATAATGCATTCTTGATGCTGTATCTTCCCCTCCCCCCCACCCCCCTTTTTAAGTATTGATGATGAACAACCTCTTTGGCACTACTTAGACACTACCAGACATGCAGACCCACACCATACATTCAAATTGGTGGTTTTCTTTTCCTCAAATCAAACCAAACACATTTAACATTTTAAAGAAATACTTAAGAAAAAAAAAAAACTCACCCTCTTTTTCTCTCTCTTTTCCAGGGGCCGAGGGCGATCAACATCGTGGTTTTCCCCTTACTAATACCCCCCACCCCCCCTTCTCTCTCATCCCCCCCCAATCCCTAAAAAAAAAAAAGAAAAAAAAAACCCCCCCCATTAAAAGAAGAAAAAAATGTTGAAGAAAAAAAAAAGAAAAAAAGGAGAAAAAAAAAGACCCTCTCCTGGACAGACTGACTGGCTGGCTGGCTGCCTGCAGTGTGCGATTGTGTGTGCGCGTGCGTGTGCGGACGTGTGGCGGTCATCCTGGTAAGGTATCAAGTGGCCGTTTGGGGGAGCTTGGGTGGCTTTTCCTTTCTTGATCTGTTGATGGTTTTTTTTGTTTTGTTTTTTGAAAAAAAAAAAGGAAAAAAAAAAGAAAGAAAAAAAGATGCTCTCTCAGGCTGCAGATGTCTCCTTGGTCTGGTTGTGAAACCCCACCCCCCCATCTTCACTTCTTTCTTTCACACCGAGTGCAGGCTTTCTCCTGTTTTGTGTTCAGTACATCAAAACTGAAAAGTTGAAAGAAAACATTTTTTAGAAAAAAAAAGATTACTGTACATTGAATATGTGAACTAAGAATGAAAAGGCAAAGAATGTTGACATTTTTTAAGTTGTGCTATTTGGTGCATCATCTATTACTTTATTTTGTTTTTCTTTCTTCTCCTTCCTCCCCCTCCCTTTATTTTGTATAACCAAGCAGTTGCCACTCATCTTCTGTCTCTCCTTCTCCACTCGTTGCTGTTTTGGTTTGCGTTCCTTTCTTCCCACTTGTTCATCCCTCGCTTGCCTGCATTCAGACCCCCCTCCCCCTACACACACACCCCTTTTTTTAGTGGTCACATGGTGGCCCTTTGAGTGTTCAGTCGGTCATGCTCGTTTGGTTGTTTCCAAGCTCATCTGTCGTTCTTTCTTGCATTCTCTCTCTCTCTCTCTCGGGCCCGCCTGCCGTAGAGTTGCTCAGTTCTGCAGAAAAGCATGGCCGAAAACATGGTTGCCGTACACACCACTTCTCCTTTTTTTTTGCGTTTGGTCTTGTTTTTACCCTTTTTTTTTTTTGTTCCTCCCCCACCTCATGGAGTCCCACTTCCTGTGTCTGTCAACCACTCTGTCCATGAATCTCTCGCTGTCCCCATCCTTCCCCCATTGTCCTCTATTGTCCCTCTACCCCTCCCTCCCTCTTTCTGTCCTTTTATCTCTCTATCTCTCTCTGTATATTAGACCACTTCTTGTCGTTTCAGGTTTCAGGACCAGTGGAGGCTCACCACTCCTCCCCCAGTGGCAGCGGCGCCCCCTACTGTCTCTGCGGCGTCTCTCTCTCTCTCCGCTCCCGCTATGCACACTCACCCCATATTGTCCGTGTGGGGGGGCGGGGGTGGTGGGCAGGGCGACCACAGGCCCACCGCTGCCGGTATATACTATAACAGCAAGCGCTGAGCTCTCACATACGCAGACAGACATAGAAACAACCGTATACATACACACACACACACAGGTACACGCGCACACATACACAAACACTAGGCCAACGGCACGGCATACATCCCACCACATATATTAATATATATAAATCTAGAGAGAGAGGAACGAGCAAGGCTAAGAGCGCTATGCCCCATTAGCGGCAGCAGCGGAGTTTGGACGAGTGAGGAAGACCCAACAGAGGGAGCGGAGAGAGGTGGGGAGGGTTCCAGGGCCCGGGCCCCTGTCTCTCTCTGTTTCTGTCTATCTCTCACACACTTTTCTCTTTCAGTGCGCAGGGCAGACATGGCACGGCAGGAGATCTTAGTGAGGGGGGGTTTTCATGGCTCTAGGCATCAATGTATTTAATGGTGGAGAGCAGGGCAGGGCTTTTATTTCCTTGGGGTGGGTAGGGGTGGGGGTTTGTGTGGAAAGGTTTTTTCTTTGTTTTGTTTTTTTGAGACGGGGGGGAGCGGGTTTGAACACAAAAAGAGAAAAGATGTTTTGCTTTTTTTATTTTATTTTTAACCCATGAGTCTGTAATTAGAAAAAAAATAAAATAAAAAGAACATTGTGTAAAAACAAATGGAGATTGACAGCGTTGTGTGTTTATTGTACATTGGTGAAGGTGTTGGTGTTATTCTGGCTTATAATAGTTTTATTTTAATTACCAAGGCACCTGAAGTAAGGTGGCATCAGTGAACAGAAGCAAACTGAAAATATGATTAATCATAGTAGTATATGTATATAAACTACCTATAGGGGATACTGGAATAATTAAATGGGAATTGAGCAAATTTTCTATTTAAGTCAGTACAGTAAATAATAAGTAAAAAATATCTAATGTTGAAATTAAACTTGTTTAAAATGAGATCAGTATAAATTTAAGGTCATGCAAGTAAACCTCATTTCAAAGGTTTTTTTTACCCCCTTGAAATCATTCACTGAATTGCTCATTGGCATATGTTTATTTTAAACACACTGAAAGGAATCCATTCCATTGGGAGTATTTACGCAGAAAGAAAGAAAAGGGTCATCTTGCTGGTAGTGGAAATGTCATTAAAAGAGCCATTCCTAAGCATGTCCACCCTATCGATGTTTCTTGAAAGCTGTAGTGGAGAGAACACAAATTTGTTATCCTTTATGTGATGTAATAGGTGTCTACGAAGTAAGGAGTCAACAGGTGTTTAACCATAATTAGAAGGAAAACATACCTTTTCTTTTTGTTTTCTTCATAACTTTCTTCTTTTTGGGTCTTGGTTTATCCATTTCCTACATTGAAGCAAAGACATGACACAATGTGAATGACAAAACTAATTTACAAGAGTCTGTGGTGGAACGTTTACACAAACGTACCGATCCCTCCCCGCCAATGAGTCCTGTGATGTCACCAAATCGTGTGATGTTACTCAGCTGCGAGGTCATTCCCACCAGTCCTCTCTTCCTGACCTTCTGGTCCCGGGTCATATTCAGACGAACCATCATGGTCTCCTCATAGTTCTTTCTGTGAACCAAAAACATCTTCAGTCAAAGTCTTTGAAAGAATGGAAAACATGCATATGTATACCTGTTTTAAAAAAAATATCACTGCCACATTTCCACTCACTAAATTAAAACACAATCTAAATTAATAGCATACGAGAATTAATCTTTTAAAGCAGAAGATTTACACAAAAAAGTGGGTACACACTTAGAGGGAAAGTATAAAGTCCAGGGACTCTAAAGGTACATTTATGAAGGCATGGACAAAATTTTTTTTAGTTGCTGGGCAAGTTTAATTACATGTATTTTTCCAGCAAAAAATATGGTTTGTCATGGTATTTGACACCTACACCTTATGTTTTAGATTAGGCTTTTAGGGGCCACACTCACTGACCTGTGCTTTTCTTCCCGACTTTCACGTTCAGTCTGGAAGTCCTGCCGATCGCGGATCTCCTCTGGTGCGTCGCTGTACTGCTGTCGCAGTTCTTGGATAACAGAGCTGCGCAGGGCGGCCCGTCGTTGCTTGTCTGCTAGACCTTTCTGTCTGTCTGCCTCAGTCTGATCACCATCTTAAAGGTCACAAGACAAAAGTAAACACATACTAGTCAAAAATTTGTAATCTTAACAAAAACAAGTTTTCTATGTTTATTATTTCATGTGAGTTTCCTAATGGGTGTAAAAAATGCATAGAGACCAAATGTTATATTTTACCTTTAAAATGTTTAAATATTTTACTTACTTGAAGTACACAACTACATACTGGTACTTTATGAGAATACTGAAAATGTAAGATTATGGTGAAAATGTAAGATTAGGAGCACTAAGACATTCCCTACCAAAATGCATAGGTGCAATACGGGGAGGCACATATTTTTTTGCAGAGGCGTCTTTCTTCTCAGAATCCTTATCATTCATGTCATCATCCTCATCAGAGCCGCCTGACTCACTGAACTGCATAATTGAGAATAAAACATTTTAGTGGCTCATGAACACATTATTGTCAATACAGGCTGAAGGTGCAGTCAGGCGGGGGGGCTGGGCACAGGGAGTTCTGAGCAACCTCTGAACACATACATAAACAAGAGTTTTGTTCAAATGTAAAGGTAAGATCACTTACTTTGCTAACAAGATTGTCAGGGTTAGGGCGAAATTGCAGTGGATCATTTTTTGCTACAAAAAAGAAAATATATTTCAGAGAATAGTCTAGTCTGACAGCCCAATACTGTAATATATTCGCTGAACCCACAACTGCAGTGTTACTGTCTTACCAAGACTTCCTGTTACTGCTGTCCGGACCAATTTATCAATCTGATACTTCAACTTCTGGTCAAGAGGACGCATCTTCTCTAAAATCTAAAGTAAATTACCAAATTAAATACTGTGCAATTTCAAGACAAACCACCCATCTTGATCTTTATTGTTATTATCAGATCCAGTTGCGAACCTTCCTTTAGCAGAGAAATCCTATTTCAAACTGAACCCTGATGATGATGTCTGATGGTATTATGTAAACAAACGTCGATACTCACGGTCCTAATAGTGACAAGTCTGTGGATGGCCTCGTTATCTATCAAGCTCTTCCCTTCTGATTTGACACTGATCAGATAAGTTACATCTTGAAGGTAGAATAACAGTAACTGGTACCTGAGATCGAGGTAGGACAAACCCTAAAACAGAACACGTATGTTATTACAGAAAATACTGAACTATTTAAATGACAGGTGTAAACAGTCATAACAAAGCGAGTACAGTCAAGTTACCTTAGACGTTTGATATGCTTTAGCCTTCACTTTCTTAATCAAATGCTGGACGTGACTTGTGACTGACACAACCTTCATAAAATTATAGCAGCGTCAGTGCACATTCATTCAACTGCAGGTAGAGTACTTTCGGTAAAAACTAACGAATACACTGACAAATGTGTAGGAACTTACTTGGTCTGTGAGAGAGTTCAGAAGTTTAACAGCGGAAGGCAAATCACTGTCGACCAAATCCTGCAACACACGATATGTTCGTACATTAAATTTGTCCGAAATTAAGCCAAATATTGAAACTAACTTTTGCTGCCAGTTACCGAAGCTAAATAACTCAAATTTACATAAGCTAACCCTAGCTAGCATAAAGCTAATCTTTTCCTCTTTTAATCACGCTAGCTGTGTAAAGCTAGGCTATACTGTTAACTATGCTATACTTTTTAACAAGTCACAATTACAACGCAAGTTGCGTTCAGAAACGTACTGAAACAATATAGTGTATAAATGTATAATTTTCAATTATGCGAGACTCACGTTGTTATCCTGGGACGTCGCCATTTTAATTTTGTGACCGGAAGTACTGACTACGGCAAGCGACACAGGGAAAAAAACAACATATTATTCTATTCGACTATTCTATGTTCAGTCATTCCATTCACTACTCCACGTTGTCATTTCACCCAACACAGAATGCATCTGTATTATGTAGGGCTCTATAGATATTCTAAATGGATTTAAAAATAAGTTAGGCCTCTGGTATATTTAAGTTTAACTATATCTCAAATATTATCAGATAGGCTAGGCATGTCATCATTCATCATTACAGAATTATACTTGACAGATCTGGAATTCACATTCACAAATGGTCACCTGGCTGCACCATCAATTTCTACACATTTCTACACATGATATAATTACGTTTGTTTGTGTGACATGTGACAAATGAAATTCACACACACACACACACACACACACACACACACACACACACACACACTGTCTGTATGATTGGTGGCACCTTATGTATACAGATGATTTTGTTTCCTTTAGTCTGTATAGCGCTGGGCCACAGCAGCTAACATGTGTACATGTGTATGTGAGTGAAATATGATAAATATACATATACTGGCTACAATAAATTCAGCAGATGTGCTGTTTAAATTCCGTATGTAGAACCAAACAGGTGCTGTATGTCGCTGGAAGCATAGATTTGTTAACAAAATTATATAGAACCAGCAATGAAAATGTAGGCCTACTACAGAAAACACAACAGAATACACTACTGTACCCACATACTACAACTGTGGGCTCTGCCTGCGGTCCGGAGAGAGATCACGATCTTTGGCTTGTAGGCTAAACATTATGAATGGATTATGGTGTTGTCAAAATTTGGAAAAGTGGACACGTAAAATCGTATCTTCCAAGATGAGTGGACTGAGGCTTATGGGTTCATTTTGCCTTCATCGAGTTCTACAAGGCCCGTGTGTCTTATAAAGTTTAGGCTACACATATACACAATGTTTGGCTCTACCTATAGCTGTGAATTAGCCTTCTAAACATCAAGTAGCCTACCGCTCACCACTGACCAATGACCATGTCCATGCATGTCCGAGAATTACTTTGACTCTATTCCTACCCAGATTTAATAGATTGGCCGCCAGCGTCCATGCTACTTTTTCACACTGAGCTACCAAACTTGCTTGATTACAAAAATGTTTACTTATTTTTGGTTGCACTAATACCTTTTTTATTTTACATTTAGCATGATGAGTGGTTATTTGCGGTTTTGTCTTTTGAAAATAGTAATGTGCAATAGCAGCTCTTCACAATACTGAATGTATTTGTATCTGAATGGTTATGAAGTAAATAATTTGCACCTAATGTATTGACTATTTCACTCAGTATTTATTTTTATTCTCCTTGTTGCTCTCATTGATGCCAAAAGGTTTACATTTGAAGATTGATAGTGATAGACAGTAAATAAGATTAAGAGTGATAGTCATGTAAATAAATAAAAAAAATCAGTTGAATTAATTTAAAGATACCTTTTTTCTTTCGTCAATTTGTTGACATTGTTGCAATTACAGGACAGAAAACTGAAATAATGTCAGTTTTTTTGCATTCTCTCGGCAGCTCGAGATTGGGGTCCCTAACTTAATTGGCAAGAGGTCCACTGCATTATACTGTGATGCCCCTCTGCTCCCCCTGCAGGCTACCTAAGTTCTTTCAGCATGATGGCCACAGGGTTCCCAGTCTTGTGGAAGGCCAATGGATTTACAAACACCCCATTAATCTGTCAGAGGCTTATCACCAGTTATCACCATTTTTTATTTAGTTATATGGCTTGATTTTTTTAATATGTGTGTGTGTTGCCTCTTTATGTTATGCTTTACAACGAGCAACAATAGAAATTTTACAAAATCTCTGATAGCCATTCAAAGGTTTCACAAAAAAAATAAAATAAATAAAAGAGTCTAAAGTCAGACAGGTTAAGAAAAAAGCTGAACTTTTTTTATTTGCAGGGACAAACTACTGTTGAATGAAATGAACAGCTTTTAACAGTTAAAGAGTGAAAATATAAAAAGCAGCATTGTTTGCTCTGTAGTACCACTGAAGCTGAAGAAATATGTACAACAAAAAAGGCAAAAGTAAGAAACACTTAGAAAAAAAGCAGTGTTTTTGAAAACGTACAATAATTCACGATTAAGAAATACCCATTTTTTTTTCATATCATGGGAAGTATTTAAAACAAAATGGAAAAAAAACAGCATCCATTTGGACATGAAATAGAACTCAAAAACAGCAAATGAAAGCAAAAGGCAAATACTTTTCAGATTGTGCATTTTGCTCTTTTAAATGATGCCATACTTGGACATGTATGGGTCCCACATGCATTTTTCCCCAATAAAGTCAGAACTGGTGGCTGAAACAGGAAATACTCCTGGTGGGATATGTACATTTGAATGGGATTATGCATTTTCTGAATCAATCAAACCTCACCCGGGAGAATGGTCGTGAACATCCATCCCCCTCAAGGTTTTCATGAAAATGAACACAGGAAACAGTTTTGCATAATTGGTACAAGTTGCATAATATATGCAGTCTTGATCCCAAAAAATAAAATAAAAAAATAAAATTATACAGCCACAGTTAGGTTGATCAATTGTTTATCTCAACATTCTGAGTACAATCAAATTTGGCTTAGCAAATTTACATTAGTTTTTGTTTAATATGAGACCCTCTTATCCCCATAGAGGCGCTTTGAAAAAGGCCCATCACCTGACAATGAAGGGTCTTTATAAGTATACATTTTATATATTAATATATTAAAAACGTTTCAATTTTTGAAGAAAATTGCTGATTTCATTTTTAATAAAATAATTTATCATCGATACAGATTAGAATTCTTTTTTCCTTTTTTTTTTTTTTTTTACATCTACACAAATTAGTTAGAAAATCTTTGTGTAAGTTCCTAGCTACATGATAGGCTATGATGCAGACTCTGCTTTTCTTCAGATAGGTAGGTTCAGTCCAATCCAACTGCTAGAAAACAACCACTGTGTACAAGAGATGGGCAAACATGGCTCCTTTGACGAACAGGCACATTAGAGTAAACTTTTCCTTGTCATATTCCTCAGTTATTGCCCCCAAAAGTGTAATAAATTAAATTACTGCTGAAATGATACGTGATGAATAATTTAACCAACAAAAATGTTTAAAAATGTAAAATATAGATAATTAAATATGTGTCTCATGGTAATTTTTCTCCATTCACAGAAAAAGAATAAAGTGTACAAGGAGAAAAACATCCATTAAGGACAAAATAGGAATGGTTGCATTTGCTGGTTATAATGCTCCCCATCTTTGTATTGGCGTTTAGAGAAATAAATTAAAATGAAAACTAATAAAACTTAAGGAATAAATAAAAAGTGATATTGATAATAGATATTAGTTATAGTATCCTTTTTTGAACGTTTTACAGCCGTAATATTATTGGTTTGACAATAAATAAAAAACAATGCTCAGTAAATCTAGCTGGTAAACTTCTGAACTGTTGACCCATCATCAGAGGCAGTTTTGAACAATCTCGACTTCAAAGCCACACAAGGAGATGAAGACACGCTCCTCTGCCTTATACTTTTTGTTTATTTCATGACTATCTTCAAAGATAAAGTGCTGATTGAGGAGCCTTTGGGGGAAATTGTGTACCATATATCAGATCCTTAAGTTCACCATCATGTGGGATCTTAAGTTCACTTCTAGCTTTATTACTTAGAAAACAAGGCAGTGGATTTTAACACCCACAAGCCATGAGAAAATTAACAGGGACTACAAAAGACTACAATTAAGGTTCCTTAAAATTAGACCTTGGAAATGTTGGCAAACGTTTCGTTGGTGAAGAGCCCCGTTGAAGAGTCACGCAAGAGTTCCCATCTGAAGGACAGGTCACCAAACATGCTTCTTTCAAAAGCTAGAACAATTCCCTGAGGTTCACATTCTGTGATATTGGTAGACTCCCTCCCCCGTGCAACCCTCTGAAGACAATATAAATTAAATGTAGCTGACCAATTAATCATGCTGAGGGGGAAACCAACTGGGATTTTCAGAGCCCTGATCCATGGGCGTGGAGCTTATAGAAGCCATAAATGTCAAACCTTGCTGGCTTCCCCCCCCCAACCTCAATACAAATATTAGCTACCATTTGGATCATTCGTTTTTAAATGTACTGCTCTGCTGAAGTTTCAAAAGGCAAACAAGAAATCTCAATACCAGGAGAGGGCAAGTGACATCCATCAAAATGGTTCACATCAAAGTAAATACAATGCACATCCAGTCCCAGTCTGTATCTGTCTTTTTTTCCCGAATATGTACAATACTGTTCGTTTCACAATCACGGGCCACATTAGACCTTGACAGACTCCATCACAGAGAGCTTCATGGCCTCTTCCAGCAGCTGATTGTCCGTGAAAGTAGGCGGGGGCTCTGGGACTGATTCTGATAGGCCGATCAGTGACTCCAGGAGGCAGGTCCCTGGGTCGCTGCCCTGGGGTATGCTGGGATAGCTTGGCAACTGGAACTGAAAGAAGTTGTCCATGTGTTCGTACTCCTTTAGGGAGTTGTAGAGCGAGCTGGGGCCCAGGCAGGGGAAGCCATCAAAGAACTCCAGGTCGGACTCTGAGGACAGGCTCAGGTCCATGTAGCTTGAAGAGTGGTCGATGGAGGGCGAAGGCGTGTTGGGGACCGTGCCGCTGTGGAACAACGCATTTCCCTGGTTGGCGTTCTCGTCCAAGAGTTCGGAAATAGAGGACCGGTTGTCGTCCAGGTCCGCCTGCCTGCAGAAGTTGTCGTTGTCGTCTGTGCACGTTCCAAAGATGCTGAAACCCGTCGTCGCAGTCGACGAGGATGACTGGTTTCTCTTCTGGCAGTTGTCGTTGTCGTTTGTGCAGTCGTGCCGGACGTCCTCGTTCGCACAGTTGGCGTCCTCACTGTCGGTGTCGGTGAAGCTCAGGATGCGCGTGAGGCCGTTCTCGTCCACGTCAAGTGGCGAGCGCTCGCCGCCCGCTGGGCTCTCCCCGACCTCGGAGTCCTCGCTCTGGCCGGACGAGCTCGACGTGTCCGTCATGTCGCTGCTGCAGCTGTTCTCCCCGACTGACGTCAGGTCCGAGCTGAAGTGGAATGAGGGCACGTCGGGTATGGCCGGCGCAGACGTCTGCTGACGGGAGGAGGGCTCAGATGCCGAGCACTCCTGAGGGGGCAGAGGGGACGGGTCCTGGTCCGAGTGCTCCTCCAGGCGCTTCTCCAGCTCCAGCTTCATGATGGTGTGGATGTAGTGCGTCTGCACGCGGCTCGAGTTGAACTCGATGCGGCCCTCTGTATTCCCACAGCCGTCTTTTGAGCAGCCGCACGGAAAGGATGAGTGGTCCATCTGAACCAAGGCAAATAAAACAACGAGCGATGCATTAGAGAATTGATCATCCATTACCATCACCATCTCATCCTACATGGTAATTACATTTCTACATTACATTTCATCAATACATTTAGCAGATGCCTTTATCCAAAGCGACTTACATGTGGACAACTATCAATTATTTTAGGACGGGTCTCCCCAAAAGCAACTTGGGAGTTAAGCATCTTGCTCAAGGGCATAATAGTGGCCGCCAAGATTAAACCGATCAAACGCGTTAAAGAATGCCTTTCCTGCGCAGGCAGCCTCACCTGGCACTTGATGCCTGCCAGGCTGCAGCTGCAGGTCTCGGGCTCGCAGTACACTTGGCAGTCGCAGCCGCAGTTTTCGCGCGAGAGCCGCAGGTCGTGCAGCTGCCGCTTCTCCTCCTTGTCGATCTTCTTGATGCCCGCGGCCTTGAGGAGGGCGTGCCGCCGCTTGGATGGGTAGGGCTGCAGGAAGGAGCCGTCGTCCACATTGATGGCGCTCAGGTCGATCTCCTCCTCCGGGATGTCGTCCAGCGTCAGCTGCTCGGCCTCCTCAGACTCCTGAGTACCATTCTTAGTCAGCTGGGGACAGTAAAGGTGAAGCAAAACTTTAAGTAAAAACCTTTTTGCAAACAGCAAGAACACCTATGGTGTTTACATTAATAAAATACAACCAAATTAAATTTGACTACAGCCTAACGTATAGACTTTCTGTTCCAGCCAAAACACATACGTTTGTGGACATGGTCCAATAAATTTGTGTTAAAAAAAACGCACACCCACTATGACTTATTTCAAGTACAATATTGATTTAATGTTGCAACGTTTCCCTGAAATTCACCTTCTGCTTGAGGGCTTCTAGTTTCTCCTCCCTCATCCGATTCTTGAGTTTCTCGCGACGCAGGTGGCGCTGCTCGATGGCAAACTCTGCCAGCGTGTAGCTGCGCTGGGCACTGTGCCTCTGCATCATGCCCAGGGAGCAGCCGCCACGGCTGGGCACGCTGGTGAAACCTTGGCACCGCGGGAAGAAGAACACCTCAACCTGGTCAAACTGCACGTTGCCCCTCCTTGCCCGTTTAGACTTCTTAAGGATGGACGTTACTAGAAAGAAAAAGATACAAATGACATTTTTTATTAATTTATGTTTAAAAATTAAATACAGAGGCCAACAGGCACTTTAAAGCATTTAAAAAAAGAAAGAAATCCAGATGTGAGAGTCAACACATTGCCACTCTTTTTTTTAATTTTTTTGTTGTTTTTTTCATGAGGACAACTATTTAGAACATCAAGATCCCAAAGTGCAATCTCTCATGCAACCACTAGATGGCAGACTACACACAGCAAAATCCTCTCCCATCATATTGTTTACAATCCACAGTGGGTAATAGCACGACAGGGGAAATTGACAACCTATTATATAAGCTTGTTAAACACAGATCTCGCGCAAACATTTCTCTGTTCTCTGAGAAAAAAAAAAAAGAAAGAAAATATTAGCAAGTTTTAGCTTCTCAGTATTCACCCAAAGTGGCAACAGCATAACCATTAGGCTTCATTCTGACCAGCTCTCTCACATAAACAACCCGGCCAGGAATTTCCCTTTGGCAGGCGCCGACTGTTTGGAGCGTCGGGAGCAGAACTGCCAGAATCCCAAACCAGTGTGTAAACGATCGCAAGCTTCCGGGACGGGACTGGCCTGAGTGCAGCAGAGCAGGGTGGGGAGGGCCAATTCTGGCATGCTAATGTGCACACACACACACACACACACACACACACACAAATCTGTGAAAGCCTCCAAGCTGTGGAAGAGACCACTCTGTCCAACTTTGCGTCTCGACATCCCTGGCAAACAATCCCCTTCCTCCCTGCCCCCATCTCAGCACAGCACAGCAAGACCACCAGTCATTGTCAACAGGGAGCAACACTTCTCCCACAGATGCTTTTAGCCATCAGACACAGGAAAGCCATTATTATGCAAGGATGCAGCCAACATAAAAGCTCTATGGAGATCAAAGCAGCACAGCCTAAAAAAAACAAAACAAAAAAATAAATAAATAAATAAAATAATGCGCAACAAAATTGTTTGTCCACTTCTGTGTAAGAACTCTTCATACAGAAAATTAGGAAAGAACCCCCCTCCCCAACCTTTTCACTAGTCCCTGGTTCTGTTTCTACTTGTAACACCAGCCCACTAGCTTTCTGTTGAGAGCCGTTGGGAGTCACGGACACATTAAACTCCTCCACTCTGACTATTAGTCAGCCTTTTGACATTATATTCTGTTGCTCTCGCTGGGGACAGGAACGTTCACAGAAACTCCCCGTTTTAGCCAAAGGCTCTTAAAAAAAAAAAAAAACTACTCAGCGAGCCAAAATAAAGCGGTTTGAAAAGGCTCCGCGTCTGTCAAAGTAATTAAAAAGTCGAGTGAAAGACTACCACGAGTGTACACTTCAAAGGCGACCAGAGACAGCTGTGACAATGAATGTAATGATTTGGTGAAATTAGCTGGATTTCTGAAGCTGGCGACTACTGTATTGGTGTGAAGATACAGCACAGTGGACAAGCCTGAACCTGACTTCGGGATTCGGGCTCAGATTCAGCTCAGTTCTTTAGTCGGCGTGATCACTTTTCTGTTGCTACTCGTGACTGGCGAGCTGAGCTGCGGGAGACAATCGGAGGGTTTATAGGTGCTCTTCCAGTCCCAATAAACACCACATCAGACGGCTGACACATGCTCAGGGCCCCTCCCTGACCCCCAAACAGACAGACACACACACACACACACACACACAGCACTCCAGGTTGGCCACTTTATCGATGTGTACCTCGACGCCCCCCCCTCCCCCAACCCCCCATGCACCCTCTCCAGCACCTGTGCTGACTGCGTGCCCAGGCATCTCAGACAAGGCCCTGTGTGTTCTGTGCCGCCTGGCCCGCTGCCGCACCGACACTCGCTGCCTGACACTGTGCCCCGCGCTGCCTCCCTCTGAACCCCCATCGTTCGGCTTCTCCCAATGGTCTCTAAGGACAGCACAGCAGTGGGGTGAAACCAAATGGAATGCTACCACTGAGGGGAAAAAAGGTCTAGAAGGCTTGAGACCACTTGTTACCGATATAATTGGTGTTGCTCGGTTTTTGTGTGTGTAAAAGAGGCAGGGGGAAGAGAGAATGATGTACAATAAAAAAAAAAAAAATAACGCTCTCCTCCCTCTATATAATTACATAAAAAAAAGATGGATGGGACACTCACTGTTTGGAGCTGTTGCCGGGGAACTGGGGTTGCTAGGTGTGGAGTCCAGCGTGTCGGAGAAGCAGCTCTCGCCGTCCGAGTCCCATCCTCCCGAGGACGTGAGGGACGACGGGGAGGACGAGGAGTAGCACGGGTCGTCGTCGACCTCGTCAAACTTCCTCTTCAGAACCCCACTCATGGCGCCAATGTAGCAGTAGATGATCTACAGCAGGCAGACGAGAGAACAGACACTCATCACCAAACTTATTCCAGGCTTGTAGCATTAGCACAATGTTTCTCATTACATACAAACATGCTCATTTGACGTCATCAGCAGAAAAATGTGTCATGCCTCGGAGGCAGTGTGTGTGCATGCGTGTGCGTGCACACTTTTATTTGGTACGATCACAGTGTGTTCTCCCTCTCCAGCATGCACCATCATCACTATAAGGTTCATGTCCATTTCTCTAACGTAGACACTCATTTTAAGGCCAATAAAGGCTACAGCTGCTGGGAACGTGGCCAAACCACACCGACTCGGTTCACAGCCTCCCAGGAGTGACCTCTGATCAAATCAAACATTTCCAGCAGACCTCCAACCACCTGGTAAATATTTTCCAACTAGCACTTGTGCTGCACCAAATGGGAGAAGGATGAAAGGGATCTTTCGATTTTTTTCCCCCCATATTCCCTAGACCCTGCACCCTCAGACACTTAATGCATGTGAATCAAGGGTGGCCCGATCCATTGCCAGTTAGGTCTTTCAAGGTGCAGAGCTTAGGTTTAGGAAGGACATTGGGATTTCTCTCTCTCTCTCTCGTGCACGCGTACCACCAACCCCCCTTCTCCAGGGCCTCAAGGAGAAGCAGGAAGCAATCAATCAGGCCAAGTCAACAATTACCAGACCCTTCACCTGCTTACAAATCCAATCAGGCTAACGAGTGCATTGATCAGCAAGTGCACACACAGAGGTGGCAACCCAGAACCAAGCAGCCTGCTGCGCTGGCTAACCTCACCTCACAACGAACACACCAGGTTTTGCACAAGGATTTTTTTTTTTTTTTTTAAACAAAGACTCTGCTAGACTTGCCGTTTTTAAGTCAGTGTGTGCCCGTGTCGTGTGTGTTTGTACACTCCAGTAACATACTCGGAGGACGCCCCTGAAGGTAGATATTGGTACAAATTTGGAAATAGTAAACATTTTTGTTATGCAACCCCACTGAATGCAGTTTTCATC
Source organism: Limnothrissa miodon (assembly GCA_017657215.1). Classification (NCBI taxonomy): domain Eukaryota; kingdom Metazoa; phylum Chordata; class Actinopteri; order Clupeiformes; family Clupeidae; genus Limnothrissa; species Limnothrissa miodon. The sequence goes on along the minus strand of JAGFZM010000126.1, from coordinate 839,207 downwards.
CCCCCCACCCCCATCCCCATCCCCATCCCATTTCCCCAGCTGCAAAGGGAGAAGCCGCTTGTTCAGCAGTAAAAACAATCAATCCTTTGAGGGAAAGGAGAAGGGCTCGGTCACTAGGCGGTCATCCCTCTCTCTGAGCAGAGCCTCCTGACAAGAGAGGGAGGGGGAGAGAGAGAGAGAGAGAGTGACAGAGAAAAAAAAGAAGGAGAGAGAGCACGAGAACAACGAGAGCGAGCAAAAGAACAGCATCTGCCGCTGCATAATCTGTTGATTTTTCCACCGGAGGTCACTACACTGCTGTCTGCTCACTCCCTAATACATACTCCACCTCCAACCACACACACACACACACACACCCTCATACTCTCCCCTCCATCAGCTTGTTTACAACATTTTATATTCATTTAGCCAATGCTTTACTTTCAAAGCAGCTTGTAAAATGAAGATTGACAACTAAGATACATTGCAAAGTAAAAACCTCTCCCGTCCCATCTCTATAAACAGAATCCTCTTTCGGTAAACAGAAAATCCTTCTCTTCTAATAACCATTAGCTATTGCATAAGTACAATTCATTGTAACCATGAGGACTTCCAGGACTTTGTTGTTGTTGTTATTGCCTTTCAGACTTTGGAAGGCCGTCACGAAAACATACGCACACTCATTCATATACTTAGACACAAACACACACACACACACACACACACACACACACTCCCTCCAGTGTCCCAATTAACCGCGTAGCCCTGCCTCTTTGAAGCCCTCCTGTGTGACGTCTGTTCTCCAGCCATCGAGGCAATGAAACGCTGCATGCTTCCAGGGACCACGGCAGACGAACGCAAGTTCCTGAAAGGCTCAGAGCTTTCTGGAATCTGGGTAGCAAATAAAAGGTTGCACAATATTCCAGACAGTGGCGTGAGTCTGTGTGTGTGATTGAGGGAGGGAGTGTGTGTGTATGACTGACTGATGCTGTGACTGAAATGTGGTGTTTAAGCCAGGCAGCCAAACAAAAAAAAAAAACAACCCGTCAGAGACAGACAGACAGACAGACAGACAGACAGTCTTGAGTGCTGATGAGATGGTCATCAGTAGTGTCTGAACAAAGATTCACCACTACAGTACTTCACCCATCTCAGAAAAACACCACCACCACCACCACACAGTCTGCTAAGGATTCTCAGACAAGTGACTCACACACTGGTTCACACAGACAAATATATTAGTGAACACACACCAGAGGACGTACGGGCTGCAATGGCACCACATGACACACACACACACACACACACACACACACACACACAGCAGGGTGTGGAGTGCTAGCAGGAGGGTGAGGGCGGCAGCGCACAGGGAGTGATGTCACAAACGTGTCAGACAGAAAGGTACAGTCAGTGTCAGCTGTGCCTCAGGTTGCGCACCAATACACTCCCTCACACACACACACACACACACACACACACCTCAGAGGGAGTGCCAGGGCCAAGGTGTTCCCAACCAGCAGCCAAAACTCCACCCCATCCCCTTTCCTCACCCAAGTGTCTTTCAAGGAACTGTAAATCCTCATGGGACTCCATGCCTGGGTGGCCTTATCTGCCCGGATTACGCAAGCATTCCCTACAGCAAACAATTAAAAAAAAAACAAAAAAAAAAAACAAATTGCAGCCGCCGCTGCTGCTGCTTAGGACTTCAAAGTCCCTCTCCATGCACTACGTCTACTATATCTCCCCAATGCACCACAGTCAATGTGAGCAGTTACGCAAGCTCTGTGCTGCTGCTCGGAGCGCGGCCACGGCGCAACATGTGGCAGCTCCGGGGACAGTCTGGGACAAGGGAAACACATGTAACCTCACTGCGTGCAAACCACACACACACACACACACTATATATAGTGTTGACACAGATCTCCAGTTGTATCAAGAAGAGGGGTGACGATTACTTTTTTTTTAGATATTGCAAGGTGACCTTGACACCTAGTGAGGTTCCTCACACACACACACTTACTGGTGCAGAGTGGTGGCTTTTTAATGTTGTGCATCAGTTTTTGTTTCACTTCACTGAGCTACAGAGGAAGGAGAGAAGGAAAAGGGAGTGATCGCCATCTCCTTATTTGACTAAGAAATCGCACTCATATGTTTATTTCCAGCCACAGACGCATCTCCAGGTATTTGCATTCAGCTTTTATCTGAGCACCACAGCCCGGACTATATGGATCGGCACACCACTCACTCAACATTAAAAACATCCACATTTACAGTACATTTATGCATTTAGCAGACACATTTACAGTACATTTATGCGTTTAGCAGACACTTTTATCCAAAGCGACTTACAAAGGAGGATAAACAATCAAGCTACATCTAAGAAACCTTAAAGAGGCACAAACTGGCTCAGCGACCGTTTCATTGGATGCCGCTCCACCCCCTCAATGCGCACACACACACACACACTTGACAAAAGAGAATAGAAACCAAAAGAATTTACCAAGCTGCAAGGATGCTACTACTACTAGAGTGAGAGAAGAGATGGGACACAGAGACACCCCTCATGAGAAGTCGGTAGGACAGTGGGGGAGTGAGAGAGAAAGAAAGACAGACAGACAGACAGACGTCAGCTGAGGAGTTTTAATTAAAGGCTCGATAGCCTTGGAGGAAGGGAGAGGAGGACAGAATGAGAAGAGGAGGAGGACAGGGGGAGGGAGAAAGCGTGTGTGTGTGTGTGTGTGTGTGGGGGGGGGGGCATCCATTGGTGTCAGAACTGGGTCATTGTCTTTTGACTGCAGCATACCTGACACATTGATTTGTTAATCTTGTTCAACGGGCAGAAACAATGAAGAGGAGCTAATCCTAGAGGAGGGAGGGACGGGGAGGTGAGGGGGCAGGGTTGGGTGGGTTGAGGGCCTAACCTTGTAGTCAGTCAGAAAATTGGGGTGGGGGGGGGGGGTGAGCACCTTTCTTTACACGGTTGCAATACCCATCGATTTAATTAATTACAATAATAAAAAATAATAAGCAAGCAGTGCCCCCCTTTTTGGTTGGCCTCTGATGCACCTCGTGAGGCCAAGGCCTGTTGCCTGCCTGTCGCCAGGCTCTGGAGATGAGAGGGATCTGATCAGACAGGCGAGATGGGGAAGGGCACGCCATTTCGCTACTCCATAAATTATGCATCGCTGTCATTTCATCAAGATGCTCAAAAAGACCAATAAAAAGGTGGAGGCAACACACAAACACGCAGAAGCATGCATGCACCCACACACACACACACCCTAAAATGAGCTATTCTCAGCTGTCACCCAGTCTGACAAAGATAAATCTCATGCAAGGGACATAAAAGAAAGAGGCTAGTGAACTGAGGAGGTGCACAAGTGTGCATGCACACACACACACACACACACACACACACACACACACACACACACAC
>JAGFZM010000126.1:806625-818672 GCA_017657215.1 Limnothrissa miodon | reverse complement strand
GCTAAGTTTCATGGTAAAACACAAAAGCTCATCATGTAGTCACAAGAGCTCATCATGGTCTAGCAGATGCATGGGGAAGACCAAATCCACCAAAGTCTCCAAAACTAATGAGTGTGATAGTCAGCTGCCACAAGGGCTACTGTTAGTCATGCTTCTTGGTCTCATGGATTCACTTAACAGCAAAATACATTATACACACACACACAGACCAGCACCATCAGGATGCTAACCACCACCCTCGAGGCTAGTGCTCCACTTCAACTTCCAGCAGGCAGGAAATGTCAATTATGCAACAAGAGCTTATACAATAAGTCTCAAAGAGAGCTGAACAAAATCAATGTGTGTGTGTGCGCACAGACCAGTAAGGGCTGAAAAAGCTTGTGAATTAAATGTATAGTGACACTGTGTATATCTTTGGGTGCTACTTCCGTATTAGATAATGCATACATAGTTGTTACAGCAGGTCTATATACTCAGGGTCTTTTAGCTGCACACACACAGACACACAGACAGAGAGAGAGAGAGAGAGAGAGAGAGGAAAAGGCAAAAGAAAAAGTGGAGCTCCTCAACAAGTCAATAAAATCATGGGGGTGTGCCAGCCTCCAGCTGCACAGGCATACACACACACACACACACCGAACTGCAGCGAGTAAAGCCCACTTAAGATTAGATAAGGGGAGAACATGGCAAACAAAGCACATTTTCATAAAAAAGGGGGAAAAAAATCCAGGCTCTAAGCTGATTCATTCCCCCGTCCTCCACTCCCTGTGTGTGTGTGTGTGTGTGTGTGTGTGTGTGTGTGTGTGTGTGTGTGTGTGTGTGTGTGTTTCACTATCTGTGTGTAATAAACACGTTTGCATGTCCTGGGGAGAGAATAAGCCCCACTCACAGCCTGTTTATCATGAGGGTGATGGTTATGGTGTGTGTGTGTGTGTGTGTGTGTGTGTGTGGTTTATTCTCCGGCCAGATTAGAAGCCTATCTGTTGATAGGTTTCAGAATTAACAGCGCATCAGCATAATACAGGGATCCAGCCATCCATCAGCGGGCCGTAAGCTCGGCAGGGCTCACCTTCCGCGTGGGGGATGGCACGCTGGGATGTACACGAGCATGGCTCAAAACGGCAGAAAATTAAAGCACGGCATCAATCTCACGCACAAATCTGTCACTGTTTGCTCTGACAGCGCCATACAGGCAGCAAGACGGGACACTGGAATGCTGTTTGTCACCTTGACGACAGGCTGTCTACGAACATGCCCACATTATATTTATCGTCTGATCTACACATGACAGTTTTCTTTTGCCAGACTGACGCTAATCATAGAAGAATAAACCCATCAATTTAAGGCACAAACAATCACCGCAACTTCTACATAATGTACTACACAATACAGTCAACAACAGTTAATTGGAGAGCCATTCGGAAGGTATAACCGGACTACACATTTAAGAGTTTGAGTAAATGAGCTGGTCAAGTAAATAAAAAGCTGTAGTTGAAACTGCTCATCTAAATGCTAAAATGCTGGAGGCCCGTGCTTGATAACAGTGTGGATTGCACTGATAAGCAGGCAGCCTGTTGTTCTAAGTGATTTTGTCGCCACATTAGTAATTTGTAATTAGCATAGGGCAAGGTGTCAATTAACTGTAACACCTGTGGAGTGTAAATTCATACACACACACACACACACACAAACACGCACACCCACAAACAAATCTTTGCTGACAGTTTTTCATAAATGCTAAAACACACCTGAACCAAACACTAGTGCTTCAAGGCATTATTGAATCGACCATTCTTTTCCTCAAAAACGTGAACACCTTTTATTGCAGCTAAAACAGAGAAAAGATTAGCAATAAGACATGAAATCCCTGCCCTCACAGACCATCAAAAATGTATGAAGGGAATCAAACTGTTGTTATGCAGTATGAGCAAATGAATGTGTGTGTGTGTGTGTGTGTGTGTGTGTGTGTGTGTGTGAGAGAGAGAGAGAGAGAGAGAGAGAGAGAGAGAGAGAGAGAGAGAGAAAGAGGGGTAGTCACTCCAGCAGCAATCAATCCATCTCTGGTCCCAAAGTGAGATGTAGCTGAATAACATGTTTCCTTCTCATCTGATTAATGCCCTATCAACAGATGCTGGTGGGATTACAGATAGATTAGAGCCCCTTTCTTCTGTCTGTCGCTCTCCCCTCTATCTACCCCCCTCCCCCCCCCATAAAAGAGGAGAAAAAACAACGACAACAAAAAGCACCCCAAACAGCTCTCTTTATAAACAAACAGCAACAACGACTACAGCAAAACAAGGACAAACAGACTGCGTCTGTCACCAGCCCTGATGTTCAATATGGTGTTCACATTCTTGGAGCATGCTTGAGTGTGCATTCATGTCATGTGTGATTTTGTGTGTGTGTGTGTGTGTGTGTGTGTATGTGTGTATACGTCTTTAGAAATTTCATCTATATCAGCATAGGGATCTCCCAGCATGATTGGTTGTTGATAGTATTTGCACATTCATTCTGATAGACTGACAGTTTTAATACACACACACACACACACACACACACACACACACACACACTAGGGTTGCCACATTTGATTTGAGAAAAACCGGGACATGGTGGCGTGGCGGTGATGACGGTTGGTGTGTGTGGCATAGGCTACCACTGTCATATTGTAATAATAAATACCATGCTATTATATATTTGTATGTTTGTTTCTTTATTGTATACAATACACAAATTGTATATATAAATAAAATTAAGTTAAGAAATAAATATAATAAAAGAAAAAAAAAGTAGGCTACATTATAGCCTACATGTGGGCCTATACTGTGGATATATTAATTTAGCAAAGAGCGTTGCAAGATTCACAGACTTTAATTCACGGGCTCATTAGGCCTATTATGCCGCGAAACAAAATGCGAATAGAATGCAAAAGAATCGCATCGCATTAAAATAATCGGTGTGTAGACTTTGAGTGCGAAAATTTTGCACACACAGTTTTCGCATTTTCGCACCGTAATTTTGTGTCGTATCTGGTGTGTACGGGCCTTCAGTAGGCCTGTATCTTACCTATTGCCCGGGTGTACTCGCTCACGCACTCGCTGCACACACGCTCGTTGACGCACACACACCCCCCTGGAATCCGTCTCCCTTCCTTGCTGCAGTTCCTTTCTCGCCCCCCATTAACTTATATTAAACAAACCAAGTCAAACGGAAATTTATTTTTAACTAGGCAGTCTCCAATCTAACTAACCCGCATTCCTTCACTAGGTAATGCCGATGTGTTAATGTAAACTTTTCGCAGGTTTGCATTAACCAATCAAATAAGCGCATGCCTGCCTCTCACAGCTGGATCAAGATACCGTAAAAATAGTATTAGGCTATAGGATTGCATGAGCAGAATGTAGATTTTATTAAAAGGGAAACTAGGGAATAGGCCTACTTAAAAAAAATTTAAGTGCCTTTGCACCAAAAAAACGGGACATTTGGTGTCCCGGGAAAGATTATCAATTTTCCGGAACAGACATTAAAAAAAGAGAACAATCCCGGGAAAACCAGAACGTGTGGCAACCCTAACACACACACAAACACACACACACACACACACACACAAACACACACACACACACACACACACACAAACACACACACACACACACACACACACACACAAACACACACACAAACAAGGCACAATGCACTGCTAATTATATGGCTGCTCATTGCCAGTGCACCTACAGCCCCGTTACAATAAAAGCTGTTTTTACACACAATTTTGGAAATGGAGCTCCCTGCTTCTAAATACTTCACAGCATTGTCCTAACACCACACCCAATTTGCATAACTAGATTGTTTGCCAAATTACACATTAAGACATAAGCATACTTTCATCATTTTGTATCATTTCATGATTTTGCAAAATTTCAGCAGTCTTCAACTGATCAGTTATACTCTAATAAAGTCAGTACAAAACACATTCCTAAAAGGAAAAAGTGTGCGCTAGCCTTTTTTGAGAGAGTTTTACATAAGGAATCATTTGGATGCCAACAATATGTTAACAAACACACAAGACAAAATATTTGTCTTTTTTTTTTTTTGTTCATCCTCTATACACCTATCCTTGATATAGAAGTATAGAAAGAAAGAATTAAGCAATGCAATCATTCAAAACGACACTAAGTGTATATTTGAATTGTCATATAACTATTACATTTATAAAGTGTGTAGTTCACACCATTGCATTTGTGTGTGTTCAGACAAAACAGCTGTGTTCATGCATTTGGTTCATGTGTGTGGTGTGTTGAAGAGCAGTGTCTTGAAATGATCAATATTGGAGCAAAGAGTATGAAGCAGACATTGGGCTTGACCTTGTTGCTGCTTTGCTCCTTGAGAGTCGAGTTTCACTAATCATGTGATTCATTTCAATTTAGTGTGTAAACAATCGTAAAACCCTGCATTAGGCACTTTGTTGGCCGGCCTCCAACAGGGACGGGATTCGCGAGAGTGAGCAAGCTCCTCCTATTCCCTCCGTCCGGGCATTCTCTCCCTGTACACACCACACATGTTCGCTAAAGGATGACTCATCGTTTTTATTTATTCACCAGCCTGACTCATCCTTTTGCCTTGAACGTCACACCAGTAAATGTGGAATTTTATTTTTCCGCTGAGATGGACACGCGCACTAAAACACACCTAGGTCTCCCTTGCCAAAGTCACACACACACACACACACACACACACACACACACACACACACACACTGTGTCTGTGTTCAGCCTACCCTTCTTTTAAAAAAGTAAAGATGCACACACCAGAAAGAACCCATTCTGCAAAGTTTTCGAAACATAAAATTGCATAAATAGGGGCTCTCTCCGGTGTGCACACAATGTTTTTGCACTTGTTGATGCTGCACCCGTCTTACATGTGATTGAAGTTGCTTTTTTTGAGCCTACAATTCTTTTCCACTGTGGCTGGAAGAGACGTTAATGTAGCCGATGTGGTTGATAGCGAAGTCAGGGCCTGTCCCTACCCCACATAACTGTCACATTTGTTTTCACGGCCTCTGAAAAAACACACCGAAGCAGATGTCTGCTTACAGCATAGCAGAATAATGGCAAAGGATTAAACGTCCCCAACCCCCAACTACCACCACCACCACCACCACCACCATCCCTACCCCCCTCCTCCCTCTCCTTTGTGTGTGTGTGTGTGTGTGTGTGTGTACCTGCATTGGTTGAAAATTTACATGCCCTGTTAGTCAAAGATGGATCAACAGCAAAAAAAAAAAAAACGAAGAAAAAAAAAATACTAATCTTGGTGAAATAATTCCCATTCATTCAAGTGATTTGGGATTAATAAAAATGCTAATTCATGAGATGTGGTGGAATGGCTTCCAAGTAAGCCAGAGTGTCTCTCTCTCTCTCTCTCTCTCTCTCTCTCTCTCTCCGTGTCTGTCTTCTGACACTGTGGAATGAGAGTACAGGATCACAGGCGAGGCTATTTTGCTCCAATTGTGGACTGTTGTTTATCTTTTTTGTTCTGTGTTTTTTGCTCTTTGACGTATTCAGCTCAGCTTTGCCCTGGTAGCTCACTTGACAGTGAACAGCAGTGTGTGTGGTGGGCAGGCCAGAGTTGAAGGGTGGGAAACTGAAGCAATGAAAAACACATTCTTGGGCCTGAACAAAATGATTCAGCACTGAAGCTCTGTCTAAAAAATACAGCCTAATCGAAACATATGATGAAAATATCACATTATGAAAATATCTTTGACAAGGGAAACAATAGTGAAAATGTCGGCGATAACAACCACAACATAAACATGGCAACAACAACATGAACTGCCGAACTCACTAAAGGGTGTTATGTCCGTTGTGAAATGTGTTCTGGCTGTAGATTATGAGTGGATCTGTGAGTGACACCCACCTTACCTCCTGTTGTTTAGACAAGTGTTGCATATTACATCAGCCCTGACAGGAAGGAGAAGACGAAGAAGACAGTCTATTGTGCTCTCCTTATTAAAACCTGGGGCGAGAGAGAGAGAGAGAGAGAGAGAGAGAGGTGCAGAGAGAGAATGAAAGAGAAAAGACGAAACTAGAGGTAGAAAGAGAAAGAGAGAGTGGGAGAGGGAGAGAACAATAAAGAGAGAACGAGTTACAACAGTCCAACAGTCACACGCACACAGTGAAAACAATTCAGTTGGAACACGCTCTCTCAAAAATAACATGTTAAGCCAAGTGGAACACGCTCATGGTGGTGATCGGACCTCTACATGACCTCACACAACCCTTCTACCTTCACGTACGGCTTTCACTTGAACCTTGAAGACTGTAAAGCCAATTGACCTTGACGTTTTGCTTCCAGCACAGACGTCCCCGTTTCACTGTGTCACAGAGTCTGACCAGAGCCGTTCCGAGAGACTGTGCTTATAAAAAAGTCAAATCACTGGAAGCATTTCTCCCGTCATAAAACAGACACTTCTCGGAAAATAATTACAACGAGGACTCGATGTCACAGGCAAGAGGGGTCTGTTTCCAATTCTAGCCATGTTCTGCTTTAATTAATCTGACCGTGGGCTTTAAAATAGCATGTTTTTTTTTTATTTTTCTAGGCATCTCAACAATAAAAGTGCTCGTTCCTCCACATCTATTTAATTTGGAGACAGTCTGACTTGGGAAAGAAGAGATCATGTAAAATAACACTTTCAAGATGGCCTGCAATTTAAGGATTGACCCTGCATTCAAACACATACTTACGGGCGAATGCTGTATTTTTCTACTTGCTGTAGGTGTCACAGCAGGAAGAACTAATGCCCCTGTGGGTTTTTACCTCTGCACTGTTTGGCTTGCTGATTAATGTGTTATCATTTTTCTTTGCATACACTGTGTGTGTGTGTGTGTGTGTGTGAGAGAGAGACAGCTTTTTTGGCTCCAACTTTCAAGTGTACACACTGTTGTGTTGTTTTTCTTTTTTCTTCTGTGCTGCTCTTCGACTTATTCAGCTCAGCATTGCTCTGGTTCCTCACAGTGAGCAGCAGTGCGCATGGTGGGCAGGCCACAGTTTAAGGGTAGGAAACAGAAGCAAATCAAAACACATTCTCTGCAGGAGCCAATAGCAACGTCTAGTATTTAGAGTTCAAATGAGGACACTTGGTGTGTGGAGGGTGTTTGTGTGTGTATGTGTGTGTGTGTGTGTGTGTTTTCAGCTTCACCCACTCTTCTTAGGCCTACCCTTCTGACATGTGTGTATATGCGTATGTCTGTGTAATGATGTTTGAAAACAGTCATGGATTCTGTATACATGTTGAACACATGAATGAAAGGTGTTTCTACAACGGCTTCCTTAATCGCATTTGTTTCCTAGGAATCGTCTCCATCGTTGCCTTAATCCCGCCCGGGACATACAGGTAAAGCGATCCCCAGGGGCCTGGGGCCATCTAGGTGAGAGGAGGTGGGAGGAGGTGGAAGGAGGTGGGTGGACGTGGAAGAGCTTTGCAATGTCTCACAGTCCCTCCCCTAGTTTCCCATAAAGAATACCTTCCTCACCTGCAGCTTGCTGAAATGTTGGCCAGGATCCTGGCCTGATTGGCTGAGATTTTGGCGAGGTGTTGTGCTCTGTGTGTGTGTGTGTGTGTGTGTGTGTGTGTGTGTGTATGTATGTATCTGTGTGTGTCGCAAAGAAGGTGTAGTGAGATTTGGCACTGTATTCTTCACTGCCTGGCTCTCCTGAGAGGATTTAGGGGCTAGGAGTGTGTGTGTGTGTGTGTGTGTGTGTGTGTGTGTGTGTGTGTGGTGTTGATAGGATTAGTCTCCTTTTCTTTACACAACACTGATGAGGATAAGGTGGCTATAGTCGAGGGCTGAAGCACTGCAAACCCTTTTCCTAAAACACAGCCTTGGCCAGATATCTAGTCTCCTCACTTTAACCCCCCCTGCCACCACACCACCGAGACAGACACAGAGGGTTGGCCAGTGTCTAGACAGCCTGTTGGTTATTAGCCTTCTTTTACATACTAGCTCAAATGCAAGCCCATCACGTTCTATAGTAAGAGGAGTCAGACGATCCTTATCTCCTTTTTTATTTATTCAATTGTTTAAAATACTATCGTAACATAACACTGTATGCTGTATGTTTTTTTGTTGTACAAATCAAAACTGGTCCAGTGATCTCTTAAGTCTATCACACACTCTTTCATGTTCCAATCTAAGGATTAGTCTTGGAGCACTTCACAGGCTTGTATTCAACACTGTCCGTAAGGCCACAATGTTTTGGGACAGTTCATTCCATGTTTAATTTGCCTTCTAATCCACTTTAAAGGGAAAAATAGCTCTAGCTGGGCTGTTGTTGCAGAGCAGATCAATCTAACCTGGTTTACATAGGTAATTTGATCAGGGAAGCAGCTTCACTTCAAAAACTGCACTCATTATTCCTAGAGTATCACTACATTTCTCCACAAAAGTCTCTAAAGTGAACTCAAGTGCATTTAATCAGTAAAGTGACTGATCATTGAGTAATCATGATTAATCAGTAAACTAATGGAGAGCACATTTTCTTGAATGAACCTGATTTTTAAATAACATCTCACATACATATCAACTGACAAAACAACATTTATATAGTTTATTTTTATACTAAGGTACAAACGTAAAAATAATTTCTGTGAGCCTAGATAGTAAAAGTCAGTCATGGGCAAACCCCTGTAAAGGTACTTTGAAACAAGGGTACTGGCATTGTTTTTTTTTTTGTTTGTTTTTTTTTACAACTCAAGGCCATTCAAGCTAAACAGAGAGAACGGGAGAACAGGGCGAGACAATGAGAGAAGCAATGGAGTAATGGCAACATGAAGCACACAGGACACGTGTTCACACATAACACACATGCTCTGGAGTTATGCAAAAGAGCCCACCACCCCTGTGGTGTCTTTCATCAGTCAAATTACATTGGGCCCCTCAGCCAGCTCCTGAGTGATTCAGCCAGCCCCTGGGAGGGGCCCTAATCAGGTCAAGAGGGGCCACTGGAGGCCGGGGCTGCTGCCCCCGGCATCAAGCACTTGGGTCAGAGAGAGAGAGAGAGAGAGAGAGAAGAAGAAGAAAGAAAAAGAGTGGGGGTGGGGAGGAAAGAAAATAGAGGTAGAGAGAAAGAAATGCAAGAGAAAAGAGGTAGGGAAAAGGGGAGTAGAGAAATTATGGAGGGAGGGAGGTAGACTGAGAATGTAAGTAGGGAGAGAAAAACAGGAAGAAAGACACAGAGAGAAGATTTAATTATGGCAATACAGTAAAAGCAATAGAAGAAAAGAAGAAAAAGAAAAACAAATGCAAGAAGAGAGAGAGTTGAAGAAAGACAGAGAAAGAGAGAAAGTTCAACAGAAAGAGACTCATTGACAGGGAAACAAAAGTAGAGAGAGATGGAGAGAGAGAGAGAGAGGGAGAGGAAGCTGTGATCTGTAGCATGTGGCCATTTAAGACAGTCATGTTCTCCTGTCGAATGAGCTATGTGTCCCCCTTTGATCTTCTTATGTGGCTTTGATCTGCTGTCTGTTTGAACGTGAGTGGATGTCCCCAATTGTGCAATTAGTGGCTGAGGTGCAGCAGGCTATTCAGCCTGGAGATGGAGAGAGCAGGATGTGACATTAGAGTTGCTTTTGTGTGTCGTCTTGGAGGATCAGGAGGAGAGAAAAGAGAGAGAGAGAGAGAGAGAGAGAGAGAGAGAGAGAGAAGGGGAGAGTCGGACCCTTGCTTAGTGTAGATGGACAATATAATTACTAGTGGCTGTGCACATATCCTTAGACAAGAGGGTATTCTCATCCGAGTAATATGCTTGAATAAGGTTACTTGCTTAGTAATATACTTCAGGTAAGATTAGTTGCCTTAGTAATATGTTAGTTTGCAGATGGGTGTACCCTTTTTTGTTTTGTTTTGCTTTGTGAGCCTAGATAGTAAAAGGAAGTGGATAAGGATAGAAGGAAGAAGGATATTTAGTTTCTCACAAAGCCTTTGACCGTCCTAATTCAAGGTCAATTACTTTAGCAGGAAATGCATCCATATATTTTTAGTACCATGTTTGTCAGGAGAATGAGTCAGACTACATGGATAGGCACTACATGGCACTACATGTCAGGAGAATGAGTCAGACTACATGGATAGGCACTACATGGTTAGACAGTTGCATGGCCACAACTAGCATGCACAGGCGCTAAACCAAACCATTCGCCAGGGAACCATTAGACCATTGGTGAACAGTAGCTCAGGATTAGCAAAACATGCACAAAAGAATGACAGCTAGACATCATAAGCTGCGAATAATGATTAAAAAAAATTGTCAGAGAAGGGTGGAAAAATCCCCCAAAACTTGTCACCCAGACTATAAAATTGCCCATGTCCATTTTAAATTCAGATTTCTGTGTCAGCAAAGTAGCAGGCAGGGGTTGTTCCGCTGGTCTCTTGTATCCCTTTGAGTTTGATTTGGGAAAATCCAAAAGAAATTAGACTGAGCTAAATCTCTAAAGATTATATATAAATATATATAAATATTCTGGCCTGTCTGCCAAATGTGATAAAAAGATTTTTAGGCTGTGCTGCCCATCCCCCTCCCTATGCCTTTTCGCATATCCGTATGTACACACTCCACACATCCACACTCACACACACACACACACACACACACACAGGGAGAGGGAGAGGGAGAGAGAGAGAAAAGAATTCAGAATCTTCATAGCACACTGAGTGCCTAATGATGAAACACCTTTTGTGACCCTTCTTTAAAGCACGGTAGAAAAGGGATTTGTGGCACCAGCTGAGAAGTTGATGCCTTGAGGTGAGCACACTTAGCATCAGCGCTAGCGACTGCTGGAATGGATCCTCTACTGTCAGTAGGTTTAACTCCAAACCTTCCAGATGAAAGCAGCAGCAGCAGCAGTGTCTGAAACAGACTGTGGTCGTGATCAGAAGGCTGTGAGCCAGACTTTAAACTAGCAGGACATTCTATCTGGGCTAAAGCTCATTCTGATGTAGCCTGTGTGTGTGTGTGTGTGTGTGTGTGTGTGTGTGTGTATTCCCTCTGGTCTGGACACCCTGTGGCTATGGGTAGGGGGTCACTGATGAGAGTGCTCTGTGGGGCTTTTCTGTGTGTATCTTGTAGTATTCTGTGTGTGTGTGTGTGTGTGTGTTGCAATCTTGAATGTATGCAAGTGTATTTTGCATGCATGTGGTGTGTGTGTGTGTGTGTGTGTGTGTGTGTGTGTGTGTGTGAGTGTGCATGTGCCTGTGGGAGCAGAGTGATTAGCGCGGCAAGAGGTCGAGCCCTGGTCATGGATGTCCAGATTAGCAACAGAAATTAAGCATCTTAAAACAAAGAGGGGCAACAAAGCACTGCACTCCCAAGCAGGGGGTGGAAGAGTCCATTAAAGTAGAGTTGCACAGACACACAGACAGACGACTAGACTACAGCACATACTGTAGACCAGAGGGGAGTTGGGAACAGAAGAGTACAGTATGGAGGATAGTAGAGTAGAAAGAGCAGTATGGAATAACAAAGAGAGATGGTTCCGGGTCCAATAAAGTTTGACAACCTCTAGAATAGACTAGAGCATAGAGTATATAGAGCATGTAGAGTATAAAATATAGAGTGTAGAGTATTGAGTATACAGTACAGATTGTATTGAGTATAGAGCGTAGAGTATAGATCATAGAGTATTGAGTACTGAATATGTATTATAGAGTAAAAGCGTAGAGTATTAAGTACTGAGTATTAAACATAAAGAAGATAGAGTACATAATATAGAGTAGTGTGGAGGAAGGGAGAGTATAGGAGAGGAGAGTTGAGTTGAAGGAGTGAGTGTGTGTATGTGTGTGTGTGTGTGTGTGTGTGTGTCCATGAAAGGGTGGAGGGTGTTGGGGAGATGAGAAGAGGGATCGACACACTTCCGAGCATTTCCTGTATGTGAGTGCATGTATATGTGTGATGTGTGTGTATGTAAGCCCTGGGTGTGTGAGAGAGACAGGGAGAGAAAGAGAGAGAGAGAGAGAGAGAGAGAGAGAGAGAGAGAGAGAGAGAGA
>JAGFZM010000126.1:769547-804457 GCA_017657215.1 Limnothrissa miodon | reverse complement strand
AGAGAGAGAGAGAGAGAGAGAGAGAGAGAGAGAGAGAGAGAGAGAGAATGTGTATGTTTGGGGGTGGGCTGGAATGAATCTGCAGCGTCCTAAAGAGCAGGCACTTTTACTGTTGAAAAATGCTGGAGCAAGGGTGTGTGTGTGTGTCTGTGTGTGTGTGTATCCGTGTAAAGAAACTGGAGGAAGCCATAAATCAGCTGGACTGAGGGGGAAGGACCCATGCTATCATCAGTGGGAAGTGGATTTGGCACTCGGGAGCAGTCAGGACTATGGCAGTGTGAGAGATAGATATCTCAACGTGTTTGTCTCCGGGGTCTTAAAAGAGTGCTTGTCACTAGTAAGTACCCTGAGAAAACAAAACAAAACAAAACAAAACAAAACAATCAATTGGAGATTGATTCAAAAGCCTACAATCTGTTTGTCTAAGATAGAACTGATAGGCACTTCTTTTTGCTGTTAAAGTGTTTATCTCCTCAAATTATTCACTGCCTGCCTTTTCAGCTTTCGGAATTTAATATGTAAATAAAAAAATAATGAAAACTATAACTGACTGAAAATTGTCTGTCTTCGGAAACTTGACGCCTTGTGTTGTCAGGCCTGGACTGCTGGGGCTCAGCAGGCATTTTAGATGCTATCCCCTTTCCTCCATGCCTCTGTCACACGCCGAGATCCTATCTCAGGAATGTCTTCATGCTGTCATCCTTGAACGGGGTGGTAGAATGCGTCAGAAGAAAAAGGCAGCCCGGGCTGAAACATCCAGCCTCCGCACGCAGGGGCCCGCAAAGCATGACCGGTGATTACAGTTAGAGTCTCCTGTCAACAAACAGAACAAAACACATAAATGACAGCGAGTCTGTGAGACTGCAAGCCCAGTCACAAACTCTAGCCGTTCTACAGACGGCAACAATGATAAAGGAGGAGGCTAGAGGCTAGGAGAGGAGAGAGAGAGAGAAAGAGAGGGGGGAGGGAGGTGGGAGGGATGGACAGAATGGAGGTAGAAACAGAGAGGAGGGCCAGGGGGTGGTAATTACCTGTGAGGAACAAGCAGACATACGGGCCTAAAGGAGGGAGGCGCAGAGGTTTACCGCCACTCTCCCCCCCGAGTTACTGAAGTGTGACACTCAGGCTGAGACACACTCGTGGGACGCCACTTCGCTGCAGCTTCGATGACCTCTCACAAGGACTGCACACACACACACATCTCTATATCTCTCTTCCTCTATCTCTCCTTCACACAATCTCTCTATCCCTCACTCAATCTCTTCCTCTTGTCCTCTCTTCTGCTCTCTCTCTCTCTCTCTCTCTCACACTGGATTGTGGCTCTGGTCTTCTCTCACTTGTCTGGTGCTGACTGCAGGCTGAGGACACTAAGGATTCTCACAGCAAGTCCTGTGTCCTCAGGTGTCCTTTTAAAAAAACAAAACAAACAGAGGACACAGAACAGTCATACACTAAACACTACTGACTTAACATGTCCTATTTTTTACCATCCTACCAAACTGCTGTTTATGTATGTAATATGTGCAATTGTGCAATATAGGACTTAATCCTAATATTTAATGCCAGAGTATTCCATGCTATTTTGTAGTATACCATGACACATATGAAATGGAAAGTGGCAATAAATGTCCTCAGAATGTCCAGAGCATAGACTCAGACGAGGGCAATCTATTTTTACCCCCTTATATGATTCCTGGAGAATGCTTTATTTGGTCAATTCAGCCCCCCAACGCCTAGACTGCATGACAGTGTGTAGAAGGTCCACAGGTTGCCAGATGATATGAAGAGGAGTCTTGTAAAATAAATCTTTTAATTCCCTTTTTTTTCTTATAGAAGCGAGAGGTGGCCAGAATTGCTGAGTTTACAGAGTGAGGGAGAGAGAGAGAGAGAGAGGGAGAGTGTGTCAGTGTTTATGTGTGTGTGAGTGTGTGTGTGCAACCGACCCAGTTTCTAGCTAAGGACCCAGAACTAGGATTGTTGGGTGTATTGATTTCGAAGCTGTTTTTGCCCGTGTTCCCTTCCTATGTAGGTCAGTGCAGTTCTAGACTCACCAAAGAGCATGTTCCACCAAGATATTTGGGTCACGCCTCAATTACCACAATTCAGCTCTAGCTGTGAGACTGATTCAACACTAGCATATCAGCTGTCAATTCAACAGTCTGTTGAGATATTTCTATCAAAGGTACAGTATCTCTTGCAAAGCAACAGGCATGCATGTCAGTGTGATTTAGCCTTGAGGATTGATGCATATCCCTTTTGTTGCATAAAGAGATGTATGTCATACAAATCTCTATAGCTTATTTAAATGTTCCTGTGTGTATGTAAAGGATGATGTTGTAAATAGGAAGATTACTGCTGGTATGTTGCCAACATGGAGGGGGAAAACAGAGTAGAGTTCTTTGTAAAAAAGGGAAAAAATAGCTGAATTGGCAGTAGCAACCGAGGCTGACTCCTGACTCTCCATTGGCTTCAAAGCAGCCAATTGCACGATGAAGCAGAAAAGCATCCAATCAGAATTAACGCGTCTGGAACAAAAGAATAACTCTGTGAATTTCCATGTGCAGCCATCCAACTGTCAACTCAGACACCTTCAAAGGGTCCATCTTTTGAACCTTTCCAGCACACCACGTCCTTGATATTTGAAAGAAGAAGAACGAAAAAAAAAAAGAAATAGAAAACCCTAAAGGATAGAAATAATCCTGCCGTTTTTACACCCCACTCGAGCAACGGATAAAACAAGAGCCGGCAGGGAGACAGGCATGTGTTTTAGGTCCCGGAGGGAGGTCCCCGTGGAGAAAGAAGTCTGGATGCTTAAGTCAATAGCCTTTTACACGCGCTCTGCATGGGGCCTGGCCAAAGCCCGGCCCGGAGTCACTCCATCGACATGGGGGCGCACAGGACTCTTTCAGCTCAGACCTCTGCATTGGCAGCAAAGGCGTTGGAGATTAATGCAGCCACTGATTGAAATATAATATATGGCAGTGATGACAGTGTTGTGTGTGTGTGTGTGTGTGCGGGGGGGGGGGGGGCATTTCTGTAGTCCCAACAGACACAGGAGCAGCATGACAGGGAGGATATTAGTCAACAGTGGCTGGAGAAGTTAGAGGGACAAGGAGGAGGGGACGGGAGAAAAGAGGAGGAAGGGGAGAAAGAAGGGAGAGAGAGAGAGAGCGAGAGAGAGAGAGAGAGAGAGAGAGAGAGAGAGAGAGAGAGAGAGAGAGACAAGGCTTTATTCCGAAACTTGTCATTAGTGTGACAGATTTAGCGCATGATGATGAGTAGGCTCTGTGCTTTAATTGAGGATGTCAGTTCTGCTTCCTATTTTAAACTCTCTTTGTAAAAGATGGGGAAATGCCACAGGATCCTACATATGTCTGGCCTAACAGAAAAAGGGGTGGGTTTGGGTTTGGGGTTGGGGTTGGGGTGGGGTGTTGGGGGTAAATATGTAAACACAACTTCTTTCCAAACCTTTAGTCCAGTCTCAGAGGCCACCAACCCAAGCTGAACTTGGTCATAAACACCCCTGAAGCGGTTTTGAGCTGCTGGTTTTGAGGAGGTTCCTTTCATCAGCGCAACACCTCATTTGCAACATGGCTGTTTGCCTTGGCTGGATACACTGATGATACTGTAAACACAAGTTGTGTGTGTGAGTTGGTAATTCACAGGCCCCGCACCACACTTACCATGACTCGGATACAAACAATGTCTCTAGATTTGAAACAGCGGCCAAGCACAAAATGAACACGGCACCAGTAGCAACAGAATCAAAGCTGAATCCGAGGAAGCGCTGAAAGAGGCGGTGGGACTGAACAGCTTAACTGTAGTGGCAGTAATACTTCAGAAGGTATATTTAGTGATATAATATAATACTGTAGCATTTACACACACATCACACACACACACACACACACGCCCACACAGACCCACACAAACTTATTCCAACACTCAGGCTGTAGGAAATCTACTGGAAACACAGACCAGAGAATAAGAAACAGAATAAGAATCAGGTGAATCATTGAATACATAAACAGTCTTGTGAATTTGCAGATAGGGAAGCACTGGACACTGGACACACTAGCTAATAGAGCATCTGAAATCCACCTGAAATCCACTGAACAAATAAACTCCAGTGAAGAGAGAGCACCCACTCCTGACTGAGCACTCTACTATTCCCCTCTCTCTTCCCTCCCACCCAACCTGGCACAATCTGTCACAAGAAGCCACCGCCGCACTCTAGTTAATGACCTAATTACTAGTAAAGGTGTGTGATTACCATCACCAGTGTACAAGAAGAGTGTAGAGTGTGTAACATTGCTTTTTTTGACTTTTGGCAGGAGGAAAGCACATGTTAATTTACCTGCCATCACCCATATGCTCCTTTGTTTTCCGTACACCATGTAATTTACCACCATGGGATTTAAATTAGCCTGCGTTAATTAGCCAGGAATAAAAGTACAAACCTGGAAATTCTGTGACAAATGATTTAGGGCACTGTTTAAAACAAGGCCAGTTCCAATTGATGGCAAAGTTATATTGTATTCTTTTTTCCTTTCTTCCTGTATTTTATGCTTTGCCAAAGAATGGCACATCCCCAACGGCTTTTCAGGAGAGTATATAGAGAGCCTGAAGAAGGATCATTTTACAAGAGGGGGTGGAGTGGGGGTGGGGGTGGTTGGTGCTAGCAGAGTCTATTCTCTCTTACTAGTGTCTGTCTTTTCCCCATCTCCATCATCCCCAGTCAACTCTTGTATGTTTGTTTGCAGGAGGGATTTTCCTGCCCTTTTACCACGGTCACACGTCCTACAGGTTCCCAGTGAGTAATAAGGAACACCGAGGCACATTTGAGCCTCGATTCAATTCGAGCCTGTTTAACACAGGGCCATATGCCCTTGGGTGAGCCCCCTGAAGTGCATTTCCTGCATTATCCTCCGAATCCCCTCAAGGCTATAACATAGGTCACAGGAACCTCCGAGGGATAGTACCTCCTTGCAGTCGTATAAAAGGCATGTGTGAAACCAGCACAGCATTCAGAATGAATGTGACATGATGCACTGAAAAAACATGGAAGGAATTTGTTTTCATGTTGTTGACATTGAAATTCAATCAGAATTTCTGGCCAGAGCAAGGATGACCAACAGGGCAAAACTGAAACATTAGAAACACTAGTGGTGATCTATGCAAAACATAGAGAGAGAAGAGCACAAAAACTCTCTCTCCCTCTCTCACTATTTCGTGTTTGTGAGTGTGTGTGTGTGTGTGTGTGTGTGTGTGTATGTGTACTTGTGCTTGTTTGTGGTGGTGAGGGTTCTTCTCAAATGTTTTGAAAAAGCAGCAGCTTGACTGGAAAATCGTGGAGCATGCAGCTGCAAATATCTCTGGTCTGTTTGTGCTATAGGGAGAGCCAGATGAAAATAGAGCCTCCAACACCTGAAAGCTGATTTTCTTCTTTCTTTCTTTCTTTTTTTCTTCGCACACGTGGAGAGCCCTGTGAGTGTGGACAGTACAGCCCGGACCAGATCCCGCCGGGAAGTGGAACAAACGATCTCAGGCTCTCAAAATAAAAGTGGAAATCTGGGAAACACAGAGGGTGGGGCTTCCCGAAGAACACTAACTCTGCTTTCACTGTTGCTCAGCATTTAGGGTGGAAACTTCAAAGAACTCATGGTGGTGGTGGGAGAGAGAGAGAGAGAGAGAGAGAGAGAGAGAGAGGGGTAGTGTTTAGATTGGAAACATTTAAACATGTTTAAATATGTTGTTTTTATGCATTATTCACAATGGCTTTGTCAAAACCTTTTTTTATCATGCTAATGAACACATTTGAATGGAAAAAAGAGAGAGAGGAGGAGAGAGAGAGAGAGAGAGAGAGAGAGAGAGAGAGAGAGAGAGAGACTGTATGTGTATGAAAGAGACTTTCTTTTTTTCAAGCCCAGTTACAAACTTCCAGCCACAAGATACCGGACAAAGTCTTCTCCATTTCTGCCACAACACCCCTGTTACCGCTTTGTGATGTCACACCTCGCCTTTGCCCTGTAACCTGGCCACTAAAAGCAGATAAACTCACCAACAGCTGTGAAGTTAAAGCTGGAAGCCTGTTGAGATTATTGCTTTCCTTTATCTATGTCAAGGGCAGCCATGTCGATTACCTAAAGTAGCAAATCTCCCCCTTTTGTGTTGCCTTCTTTTCTTTTTTATAGGTGACCTAATTTAGCCCTTCATCGTCATCTAATCATTTCTCTGTCACTTAAATAATTTAATAAATCCAAATACATATTTTCATGAATTCATCAACAAAGCACAAGACTGTAAGTGCTACTTCACAGCAATCTCGAAACTGTGACTTTGAATTGTCACTGGTTTCTGACAGAATGAAAACAGCACAAATAAGCAAATAATTAAATACCCAGTTAAATACCAAGTGGAAATTCTAAATGGACTTAGTGTAGCACCCTCTTCTCTGACAGCTGATCAGGGAGGCAAGAGTGATGTTGCAGGAAATACTAGCATGTGGAATCCCAGCCATGGAAAACTGATGTAAATGAAAACTTAACCACTTTCCATTATGCAAAGTGGCGACATACCTTCCGCCGCAAGAGCTATTTTTAGACCTTATGATGTAGCATACATGTTATCAGCTTCCACACATTTAATGATAGATAGATAGATCTCATTAAAGTAAAACTCACCTATGCAAAGTGGTTACACACCTGGCATAAGATCTATTTATGTAGGATCATGTTATAGAAATTCACACAATGGACAGATAGATAAATAGATAGATCTGAAGTTAGAGTAAATACATTAAATTGTACATGTAAAACAGACAATACGGGTCAGTTACACAGCAAAGTTAAGGGGCACGTGCTCTTTGTGGTTGTTGACAAAGTAATGCAGACCGACACAAAGGCACAACATGCTGCTTTCCATGAAGAACAGAGCACATGATCCAGTGTTCCTCTCGCCTCCTTTTGATGCTGCTCCTCAAGTCTGATCAAAGGCACCTCCACACTACAGGCTCACAGTAGGGCTCTTCAGACAGATAGTAATCCTCTCATTCCCTACCACACGCTTCCATTCCCACCATCCATCAGTGTTAAGCCACCATTGGACTCTCGGACGGCCAGTTACTGTAGGTGTTGGGACACGGCAGGATTTTATTTACTTATTTATTTTTTTGTTTGTTAATTGTGCCCATTGGTGAAAGGTCAGTGCCTTCTGGACATTAGCTTTTGTGTGATGGAAAATTTGGAGGAAAAAACAACAATTAAAAAAACATTACAAAAATTTTACAAAATCTTTTCAAAAACCTCCACTGGATTTTCTGTTTCAGGTCAGAGGCTTGACTGTGGCATTCCCTTCTTAGTTCCTTTTTCTGGCCAGCGTTTGCAATAAAGCAAAGGATTTAACACTTACGTTTGACAATGTCACATGAACGCGACACCTGCAATACGGTTGTGGTCAGCCAGAAAATCCTGAGCACATTTGGGCAAAGGTCACCTTTGTGTAAATTACACAATCAAACAGCGACTGAAGGGAGACTTATGTAATAGTAATCAGAAAAAAGTGCTATGTCTCCACATGGCTTTCTGAAAATGGTTATATAATACCTTCTAATTGCAGTTAAGCTTCTCTCTCTCTCCTTACACACACACACACACACTCACACTCAGAGAAAAAGAGAGAGAAAGAAAGAGGGGGTAGGGGGGTGGAGGGAGAGACGACTCTGTTTTTTGCTTATCCAATCAGGGGTGAGATCTAATTTGACGAATCAGTCCAGTGCCTGTCAAACGTATGTAATCAGTCCAGGCATGTTAGGCCTGCCTGCCTGCCCGCTTGTTGTGGCCTCCCATAGGTACTGTACAGGTTGCCTGCCTGCCACACTGTAAACAGCCTTCACACTCACTTTGCCTCCCTGCGCTGGGCCTCATCTGGACACTAGCGGACAAAACGTCGCTCAAGGATTTCAAGGGGGTCTCATCCGGAGGGGTGTGAGAGGTATGCGGGTGTGTGTGTGGCGGGGGGTTGGTGGTGGCAGTTGTGCCAATCAGCAGCAGCAGCGGCAGCAGTAACTCTGTGTGGTCCCCTCGTCTGCCGTTTCCCTGTGACAGGGAAGCTGTGACATTCCTGAGAGAGGTTACACACAGGTCTCTGTTTTCACAGCCTAGTTTGGGGAATGCGCATTGTACACTAAGGCTTCCTGGGAATGTTGTACCACCCCAGTGTTCTCAGGGAAATGCGTACGTCCTGTGGGGCAGTCATACTATTTATTTATTTACTTATTTACATGTTTATTTTATTTGTTTGTTTGTTTGTTTGCTGGTTTTTGATATTGTTTATGCTTGTACATTTTTAACTAGATTTAATTTCATTGAGTTTTAATTTAATTAGTCTTTGTTTTCTTGGGTTGTACTTCCCTTGGCTCGGTGTGCCAGATTTTTCCATGTCTCCTGAGAGTCTTTAAAGGAAGCTACGTAAGAAGGCAGTCTCATTCACAAAAACGACCCTGCCCTCAATAACAGACACAAAAGACACAGACGACCGTGGCACGTCACATGTAAGGTTATATTACTTGACTTCCTTGATTCTGTTTGTACACCACATGTACATCCTTGTGTCTTGTACAGACAGACAAGCCTTAAGCATTTCATTCCACATGTTCTACCTCCTTCAACAAGACACATACACATACACACAAACTTCCTCAAGAAAAAAAATGGGGTTGGGGGGGGGCTTCTCCAAAATCTTGTATGTGCAGTAGGTGTCTTTGAGCCCCCTCCTCAAGCCTCTAATGTTGAACGGGGGAAAGGGCTCTTTGAAGCCTGGTTCTCCTTGGCACTCCCTGATGCCTGTCCCTTTGTCTGCCAGCCTCCCCAGGCTGGGAAACTGGGGGCACCAGGAGGGAAGGAGACCCACTTGGCACAGGGGTGTGTGTGTGTGGATGGGGTGTGGATGAAACGCAGCAGGCTGTCGGCTCCCCCATGCACTCCCTCTCTTTCCCTTCCTCCCTCTCGCTCCCGCGCTCTCTTTTTCTCTCCCCTGCTTGCTAGTGCCCCACTGACTGAGTTTTTAATAAATGATGAGCTAGAGTATAAATAAAGCACAAGCCTGAGCCAGAGCTGCAAGTGCAGCGCGATACCAAGGAAACAGTACACACGTAAGAGAGAGAGAGAGAGAGAGAAGGCAAGAGAGAGAATAAGAGAGAGAGAGAGAGAGAGAGGGAGAGAGAAAGAGAAAGGGAGAGGAAAAAAAACAGTGAGAAAGATATAGGGGGGAGAGAGAGAAAAAGGGAATGAGAAAAAGAGAAAGAAAGAGAGAGAGGGAGAGAAGGAGATAGGATAAATAAGTAAACACTGACTTGTTTTCACTAATTCTTTGGTGTTGCTCTTGTTCGTTAAAGCCGTATGTTAACCGCCAGCTATGAAACAAAGAATGTGCCAGGAGCTGCACACATACACATACCACAGTGGCGTCTCTTTAATGACCCTAGTAGAAGCCTATCTGCAGACCTCAACTGGCACCACTGAGATTTATATGCACACACGTGCATGGCGACGAGGAAAAAAAATAATGAAAGAAGCTATTCTACTAGCTTGTTAAAACTACAAACATTTACATTTACATTTACATTTATGCATTTAGCAGACGCTTTTATCCAAAGCGACTTACAAAACGAGGATAACAATCAAGCTACATAGCAGAAACCTTAAGGAGCATAGTGCTAGGGGATAGTGCTTCAGTTCATTTTAGTGCTAGGATAGAGGATGTTCTCTGAATAGCTGGGTCTTTAAGAGCTTTTTGAAGGCCTCCAGAGATGGCCCTGTTCTGATTGTTTTTGGTAGGTCATTCCACCAGCGTGGGACGACTTTGAATTTGATGCGAGCCGCCAGAGGCAACCAGTGGAGCTCGATTAGCAGAGGGGTGACATGCGTCCTCTTTGGCTGATTGAAGATGAGACGCGCCGCAGCATTTTGGATCATCTGAAGTGGCTTGACGGCACAGGCAGGAAGTCCTGCCAGAAGGGCATTGCAGTAGTCAAGGCGTGAGAGGACCATAGTTTGCACCAGCAATTGGGAGGCTTGTTGAGTTAGGTATGGCCTGATCTTTTTGATATTGAATAGTGCGAAGCGGCAGGCCCGGGCAACAGAAGCAACATGGTCATTGAAGGTTAGCTGGTCGTCAATCATAACACCTAGGTTCCTGGCTACCCGTGAGGGAGCAAGAGACAAGGAGCCAGAGTTGATGCAAATGTTGTGGTGAATAGTTGGTTTAGCTGGGAGGACCAGCAGCTCGGTTTTTGAGAGGTTCAGCTGGAGATGATGGTCTTGCATCCATGCAGAGATGTCAGAGAGGCAATCCGAGATTCGCGTTTGGATGGTTGGGTCATCGGGAGAGAATGACAGATAGAGCTGGGTATCATCGGCATAGCAGTGGTAAGAGAAGCAGTGCTGGCGGATGATTTGGCCCAAAGAAGTGGTATAGATGGAGAAAAGAAGGGGGCCCAACACAGATCCTTGGGGTACTCCAGTAGCAAGGTGGTAAGGTGCAGAGGTGTGTCCTAGCCAGGACACTTTGAACAGTCGCCCAGTGAGGTAGGATTCGAACCAGCAGTATGCATCACCCTTGATGCCCATATTTGACAGTATAGACAATAGAATACTGTGGTTTACCGTATCAAACGCAGCTGACAGGTCAAGCAGGATGAGTACCGATGACCTTGATTCCACTCTGGCTTCTTTTAAGGCTTCAACCACAGATAGTAGAGCTGTTTCAGTGGAGTGGCCGCTCTTAAAGCCAGATTGGTTGTGGTCGAGTACATTCTGTTGGCTCAAGAATTCAGTAATCTGTTTGAATACCGCCCTTTCAATAGTTTTAGCAAGGAATGGAAGGAGAGAGACCGGCCTGTAGTTTCCTACTTAGTCGGGAGCAAGAGAGGGTTTTTTGAGTAGAGGTGTTACCTGAGCATGCTTGAATGCAGAAGGGAAGATTCCTGTTGATATTGAAGCGTTGATCACATGTGTGATAGCTGGTGTGATAGTTGGAGCAATGGATTGCAAGAGGTTGGTTGGAATTGGGTCCAGAGGGCACGTTGTAGGACGGCTGCAAGTGAGAAGTTTGGACACATCCATTTCGGTGAGGGGTTTGAATGAAGGAAATGTTGCGGCAGGACTATTGCAATCGGAGGTGCTTCCGCTAGTATATGGTCCAGTTGTAGCCTTTGCAGTTGGTTCAGAGAACTGCCTACTGATGGCAGCAACTTTGTCATTGAAGAAAGAAGCAAAAGAATCAGCTGTCAGATTAGTAGCAGGAGGTGGTGGTGGGGGGTTGAGTAAAGTTTTGAAGGTTGAGAATAGTCTCCTGGTTTCCGTGGCGTTTTGAATTTTGTCATTATAGAAAGCCTTCTTTGCAGCAGTGATATCAGATCAGATCAGACAGCAGTGCCTGGAACCTGTTTAAGTCAGAAGGATTTCTTGATTTGCGCCATTGCCTTTCAGCAGCTCTGAGGTTTGTATGCTGTTGATGGATGGAATCATCAAGCCAAGGATGCGGTTGGAAGGGCCGAGCCGGTTTGGTGGATAGGGGACATAGCCTATCAACAATTGAAATCAGGAACAAATGTGTGTGTGTGGGGGGCGAGGGTGGTCTTTATGTTCTAGAGAAACTCAGTATTTTGCGTCAGCATGCAGGAACAGATTCAGAAAGGCACAGGACATAATTCTACAAGACAAACAGCTCCTGATATGAAAAACAACAAAAAGTGACCTTTCCAGTCCTGCCTGCAGATGCATCACCTTCCCAACATTGTGTTTTATTCCTGGTATGTCCTGCATCACATGCAAACAGGCTATAAATCAGAAACACTAGCAAACAAGCGAAACCCCAGGGATCTGGGGTGGTAGGGGTGGGGGAACAGCGGTACTCTGAGGTCTTTTGGCCATCTAATCGAAAGCGCACAGCCCATCCCGCCACTCCGAAAGTCGTTAGTTCCCTACAGTCTGAGCTCTTCATTGGGGTCCCGCTGTGCGAGCAGGTTTGGTTTGGTAGCGTTGCGCTGACACAAGCACCACAGTACCCCCATTTTACTGGCCTACTTGTGTTTGGCAGGTGGCCACTCTACAGTTGCTGCCCCTCTTTCCTCATGGAGAAGTTCACAGGTTATCCCTGGGGTAGGAGCTGTGTCAAAACCACAGGTTTTTTGTAATCCAATCTGATGTCACACACACACAGACACACACACACACACACACACACACACACACACACACAAATGGGTATTAAGCCAAAATGACCCAAAAAACTCTTTTGGAGTGTGGAGTGTGAGTGTCTCTGTGGTAAGTGTTTCTGTTCAGAAAACAATCATGTATAGAATTACATAAACAAAACAGTCCCTGGAGACAGGTATATCATAGAAACTAGCAAAACTTTACAGTATCTTCATATATGATTAAGTACAGTGAACAGACAGAAACTGTAGTGGAGGCCTTTTCCCTGATGACTTTCCCTAACTAGTATGGTAGTAGCATTAGCTAAAATGCATAAACTATTAGGCTACATGTAATGTCTAGATAATCGGAACACACGGCTTGCTGTGTACTGCTGAGTACTAGTACATACATTGAGAGGCTGTAATTAATTAAATATCTTCATAAAAAATAATTGCCTACAAAAAGTTATTTTTTTAGCAACATTTTTTTTGCCCAAATTGTATTTTACATCTTTTCAAAACCTGAAAAAGTACCTTTTTTTTTTTTGCAAAGTGAAGACAGATAAAGAAACCATATGTATATGTATATAGAGTATATACAGTTGCTTTGACAGATAAAGGAGGGATTGTTACCAGTGCTACATTATGCAGACATTAACAGTGTGTTTTTTAACCGGTGAGGCTTGTCTAAGCATATACTATAGGTCTCAAAAGTTAAAGATGTATGTGTCAAAACCCATACAGTCATAATGTCAACCTGATTCTAACAAACTGCACTCATGCTGACATGCTTTGTGTTTTTGTGGCAGTTGAACTTCATTTACTTGTCAGGAAATATATACCACAGTCACACAGATGGACAGAGTGAAATTTACAATGGTGTGCTTGTGTGTGTGTGTGTGTGTGTGTGTGAGTGTGTGTGTGTGTGAAACCTTGCAGGTTGAGGAAAATCCACCAACATCTCGGTTTCAGAAGCCCTCAAAACTGAAACAAACAAATGACCTCTCCTGCTGCTGTTACAGTAGGCCTACAGTACATCTGGCAACCAAACACAGCATTTTGTTTGTTTTCTGCCAAACGAGCATCCATAAAACCCAAACCGCTGTTTGGATGTGACTGAGAAAAGGGCTATTAGAAGCCTTTCACACTGTTTGTTTAATAGACATCCTCGTTCAGACTCCGTGCCTGTAAAAAAAACAGCAGAAGTGAATCACTTGTGTGAAGGGTCCTTGAGTGTGCCCCCCTTTAGCCTGCGGGTGCTCCCGGGCGACAGCCGACAGCTCCACTGCGCAAACGTTGAGCTGCTGCGTGATGCAGCCCCTTAGCCGGCCTTGTTCTTAGTGTCGGCTAACAGATGGTCTGCGCACAGCTAACAGGTGAAACCCCTACAGTCTCTGCCAAAAAACACCAGCAGTAACACATACACACACACACACACACACTTTTATAATCACTGCCCCGTCTACCTTTCTCTCTTGCACTGTCAACTGCCTCTTTTTTTTACCATCTCTGTCTCTCTCTCTCTCTCTTCCCTGTCTCAATTTATTCAGTTTGAAACACACACACAGCAGTGCATTGATGTGAGTCTGCACTGCCTTTCTCTCTCCATTTGCGCTCTATCAAGCCAAGTTCACTCAATCTAAAAAAAACACACACACAACAGCAAAATCATATAACACCCTCATTCCTCCCTCTCACTCACTCACACACACACACTCACACACACACACACACACACACACAAACACACACACACACACACTCCGCTCTCTCTGATGGCTATTTGCAGTGGATCCATTAGCAAGAGAAAAACAGTCATTGTTCATCACTGCACTCTCCTTGAAATCAATGGCAGTTTGGATCCATGAGGGAGGTGGTGGTAAGGGGTAGGCAGCACTTGGCAACCATCGGCATGATGGCAGTCAGTGGGTTGTCCGACTGTGGGCAATAAAAAGCCTGCAGAAAGCCAATATTGATCAACTGATTAGCAAAAGGATGCAACAAAACTCAGCCGATTCCCTGTCGTGGTAATGGCATGCAGATGTTTTGGACGGGTGTGGAGATTTTTAACTTACGGGGACCTAAGGGCACCAGTTCCCCCACTATTCTGCTTCGATTCAGGTGACAAGGTCATGTGATTGCAGGCTGAACTGCCTATGAAAGGTCATGACCCCTGTGGGACTCTATCCCTCGGTCAGGACAACTTGGTAACCAGGAAGATTTAGACTAAGACACACTCCCTCTGGCAGAGCTGGGTGCAAAAGGTTTGTATTGAAGGAACAAGCAGTCTCGGTGTGAAAATTACTCCTCTCTTGTTCCACGTTACATAACTCCCCACTCTGTTCAAGTCAAAAAATACAAATACAAGTGGCTCTAAGGGGAGTTTGGAACTTACTTATTTCTGCTCGCTTCCAGGAATGTGCCGGAATGATTTACATTTATGTGTTTACAACACTTGTTTTCAAGTGGGTGATAAATCCAGAAAATGATTCAACAAGCACTTTTTTCCGCACTTCTTTGTGCAAACAGTAAAAAATTCTTTGGTGCTTGACAAATAAACGAATGAGACAGTGGGCACTGGTATCTACAGAGCTTAGAGGAAGCTTTGGTCGCGCTGGACACAAGCCTGTCTCCTGGTACAAACACTCTGCATAAGCACTGGATCTCAGGCAAACACTGCAGCTCACAAAGGGCCCAAATATTTGGCGTGCCTCTGACAGGTTTGTGGAAGCCGGACACTGGACACTGAAGCCCCAGGGCCAACAAGAGAGGGAGGGAGGGAGAACAAAACCCACACATGTGCTGCCTCTGCACTTAGAGAACCGGGAGCAGGAGGTGAAGGTGGAGGAGGAGGTGATGGGGGGTGGGGGGGGAAGAGGAGGGATTTCAAGCAGGTCAGTCGGTCCCTTCAAGGCGTTGCACTCATAGTTCACCAGGGTGGTGAACTCTGCCCCCATCGGTACAGTGGCTTACGGCTATATGAGTGTGAATGTTCACACAAAGCCATAAGGGGCAATAAATGACCTTACCGCTTACAATCAAATGACATTGCTTAGAACTACGGCTGAAAAGAATTTTGTTTATTCAAGTTCTGAATTAGACTCTATGTTATAGACTGTGGCAAACAAAATAGACTGATGTTAACAATAGATGTTAGTTGACTGCATTTCAAATAATTTGTTTCCAATCAAATAAAACCAGCATTTTTATATAAAGCATTATGATCAACAAAGTGTCTGAAGGCTTACCAATACTGTACACTGCAGTCAGCACACTTGGTAGTTAAAGATGGTAAAGTGGATAAGTGGTATTTTCATACAAATTATGTTGGTTGCCAGCGTATTACTCTGTGGGTTGCTATGTAACTGTGAGATGCTTGAAAAATTGAACTTAATAGCATTGCTTTTCTTGGTGGGTGTGTTTGTATTTTCTCATTACGGCTAATATTTCAACCTAATCATCAGGTGATTGGTTCTATCAAAGCACCGCGTTAACACCTTACAGTCACCAGCCGCACAGCATCAGGGTTTCATTTAATGCTGTTTATCGGAGTGAAACTGAATGAAATTCAGTTGGAGAAGTAGCAGCTCTTTCCACCAACCCGTCCCCCACCCCCCACCCCCATCCACCCAATGCAGCATTATTCATTTTCTCAAAATACACAGAGGAAAGTGCATTCCCCCCTCATTCCTTTAACTTCAGGTTTTGGTTCCTTTCTTTTTTCTTTTTTAAAAACACAAGACCAGCACGGCGCTTCTTCTCATGCATCTCTGTCAGAAGACTGGGCATTGTCTAGAGGCAGCGCGTTGGATCCCTTCGCCTTCCATACCTTATTAATTCCATGCTCTTACCTCCCCGAGCCTTCTATCATTATGCTTCTATATATAGAGCCACAGAGGGGCCAGCAAGGGATGCGCTCACACATTAACATTAATGGCTCTGGGCTCTCCAGCGCTCCTCTCCTCTCTTCTCCCCTCTCTCTCTCTCTCTCTTCTTCCCTCTCTCTCTCTCTCTCTCTCTCTCTCTTTCTCTCCCCCTGCGCAGCAGTGTGCAGCAGACAGCTCACAGATATGGCCGCCCCTGACAGATAACAAAAGACACGCTCCAGTCGCCCATCCGTGATGGTAATCTTCAATTAATTCCAATTAATTTCATGTGAAATGCCAATTAATTATGCAGTTGCAATTTTTCTTAATTCTCTGACAAAACCGATGTGTTTTTTTTTTTTTTGTATTTTGTTTTGACATTATTGCAAAACCGTATTTCTTATACTTTTAGGAATTCATGTTTTACTTTCCTTCTTTTGGGCTTTGTTTTGCTGCCCCCCCACCACCATTTTTTCTCTATTCTGAGCTCCATGAATAAAAAATTGCCTACTTTGCGTTCTCTGCACTAAATGAATGGGCGTCTGCTGAGATCTTGAAGTGGTTTTTCCAAATGCTAACTCCCACAGAGTTTGCTAATGAACCACCACCAGGGACTCCCCGAAGGGCATTGTGTAGGAGCACTACTTGGCAGTAATGTGGATGCAGGATTACTTTTTTGTGCTCTGTCCCTACCCCTTCTCCTCCTCCTCCTCTTCCCGCTATTTTATCCCTCCACCTCGTTCAAGCCTCTTCATACTCCATTAGTTGTTTTTTTTCCACAAGCGCTAATCGGGGATCCAGTCCATGTCCATCTCCTCTTATCACCATTACTGTTGGTCCGACTCCGACTGCAGGCTCTTTAGCAAGCACTTTTTCATCCAGCAACCAACCCCCCAAACCCCACCCACTCACCTTCATCATCTGTTTCCTTTCTCCCCCTCTTTTTTTGGCTGGGAGATGCACACCCTGTCAAGTAGGCAAAAGAGGGTGTTTGATGGAGCCACTAAAAGACCCTTTGGCTTTGGCTTCATACACCCCCCCCCCCCCCCACACACACACACACTGTCTCTCTCTCTACCTCTTTCCTCCCACCACCCTGTTCTCCTCCATCTTTCTCCTCTCTCTTCCTGAATTCATCCATGTATCTGTCTATCCATCGCTCCGCCCCCCCCCCGTGTTCCGACCTTCCCCCGTGGGTGGCTCAGTGGTGGGCTAGCAGATGGTGCTGGAGGGCCCTCCATGTCGTCCAGGCGGTGGAGCCCCCTCCACTCCCATGCACCCACCCAAACCCTCTGGCTTCACCACCCCTCTCGCTCTCTATATCTCTCTATCTCGCCTTTCTTCTTCTCCTCTCACCCCCCCCCCCTCCTACTCTCTGCTGCCTGGAGGGGGTCAGTGGTGAGCATAGCCACCATCCTTAGCAGCCTGGGGCTGAACAGCCATCGTAGTGTAACTCTCTCTCTCTCTCTCTCGCCTTCTGGGGGAGGACTGCAGAGCAAGGCGCAGGGCGACCACTCTCTCTCTTTCTCTCTCTCTCTCTCTCTCTCTCTCTCGTGCAGCCATGCAGAAGGCAAGGCGATCCGGCACCAGGGCCCTTCAGCTGGGACGCTTCAGCAGACCCCCGTCGCCTCCTCCCCAGACTTTCACAGGCTACTGGACAACCAGTGTCAATTCAGAGCAATTTACCGCATGACAACTTCACCCCCGACCCCTTCACACACACACGCACACACACACACACACACACACTCACAGGAAAACCCAAGACAGGTCGATAAAACGTGCATACATGTGGTCTGCTCATTATGCTCAATCCACATAATGGTTGTGCCATTTTTTTAGGGTGCTTTTGCTGCTCTGTCAAAAGAAACACACACACACACACACAGACGTTCACACACACTGCCGTCACACAACACACACACACTTTTTCTTTGGTTGGCTTCCTGTTTATTGATGTGATATCAGTCAGGAAATAATTTCTTCAGATCTCCATTTTCTTCAGTCTCGATTTCATCTCTGGAATGACAAAACAAAAATAAGTCGAAAAGTGATAGAAAGCTGCGAACAGAGGGGAAAGTCAGTGGGTTGTGAAATATGGAGCAGAGAGGGGGTAGGAGGTTGTTTTGGAAAGGGGAGGGGTGGTGTCAGTGCCGGAAGAAAATAAAAATGCCCCCAGTGTCTCTGACTACAGCCAAAATTACCCTAAAGCATTATTAGCCTAATTCTAGTGTAGCCTGGTCCAGCCTCTCTCTCCGTGTTCGTCTGTGCATTCATGCCGACGCTCTGCACAAGTCATTCATCTCCATGCAAGGGCTGCCACAAACCCAGTCACCTGGGAGAAGCAGCTGACTGTCAACGGAACGGAACAAAGCGATGAAAGTACAACGCTCAGCAACACACAGCTGACGAATGTCCGCTTTCTCAGGGTAGCTGTCAAGAACATGTGTTCATGCATGTGTGAGTGTGTGTGTGTGTGTGTGCATTTATGTATAGGTTTGTGTGTGTGTATGTGTGTGTATGCATTTATGTGTGTGTGTGCGTGTGCGTACATGTGCATGTGTGTGTATGTCTGTGTGCACGTGTGGTGAGAGGATGTTATGCAATGATTAGCCTTACTAAACAAAGTAACCTGATTATATCGACTGCAACTGCACAAGTCTCACGGGATTAAAGGCAAATATTTGCATTGCACCAAAGCCACATTTAATGCAACATTTATTTATGTAGTTGGAAGGAATATGCAAAAGCAGGATCAAATAACCTCCAATCATTATACAGTTCCGAGTTAGACTAAAGAGAACAGAATATTTGTATGTAGCGCTGGCACTAATGAGGATTTAAACATTAGGAGATGGAGATCTCTCCGTTGACTATGTTACTTCACACATCATTTCACAGTGTGGAATTTCTGGTTCTTTCTCACTCACTTTCAAGGCAGGAATTGAGCCTTTCATTTCAACACACACACACACACACACCCCCCCACACACACAGCCACACACGCACAGACAGACTCACAGTCTTGCACTCACATACACATGTAAACACAGATATGCACTCTATTTCTCTCTCTCTCTCTCTCTCTCTCTCTCACACACACACACACACACACACACACAGACCAGAGCAGTGGCTCTGAAGTGAAGACAGGAGCTGTAAAACGCACACAATAGAGTGTGCTTGTTCGAAGCCCTTGTTTCCTGGAGGCATTCTGCATGCTCGGCTGTCAGATGCGCTCACTGCCACAGATGACCAGATCTTCCACGACACGTGGGCAACAAAGAACACGCGGCCCTCACACACTGCCCTCTCCTCACAAGAGCATGCCTGAAATCTTGTTCTGGAAGGGGATGCGTGGTTGAGAGAGAAAGAGAGAGAGAGAGAGGGAGAGGGAATAAAGTGACAGAAATATAGTGAGAAAGAAAGAGTGGCGAGAATGAGAGAAACCTACTTCCTTTTTTGGAGAGCTAATATATTTATGCAGGAGAGGGTGCTCTGTATATGTAATGGAACATGGCAAATATCTGCTAAGCATGAAATATGGTACTTATCATATTGGGAGCCTCAGTTATGCTAGTATATAGAAGAAAAAAAAAACACCAAAGGGGGGTGTGGGGGGGGGGGGGGGGGGAGCCGAGCAGAGCTTGTGTCCAGTGATCAGTGCGTTTTAGGCAATTCTTTAAATCAGCCGTCGAGATTATCCGTCGCTTGGCGATTAAGCTCATTTGAAGTGTAGGCAACCGTCTGGGCATTCAAGAGAAGCACAGTTTAATTAATCTCGTAATGGAGGAGAAAAATTAACACTCTTACACATATCAGCATTTTGAGGGAGAGAGAGCGAGATGGAGAGAGGGAGAGAAGGAAAAAAAAGGGGAAAGTATGCATGTTTTTTTTTTTTTTTTTTTTTTTTTTTTTGAAGACAGCACCCGACAGAGGTTGAAATGGAGCACATTGCCTACAGGGAAATTAGTACAGAGTGCGCGGTGATGAATGCACCATTGTGTCTTTGGCAGTGGTGATGGCGGGGAGGAGTGGGCCGGGGTGAAGGTGGGGGCGGTTAGCTGAAATTATGAAGACTTCCCCTTTATTATTATCCCCGCTCTGCCCTTGTGCCAGAAATTTTTCCCTGGAAACAGCACTGCTTGCTGCTGCGAGCTGATACACTCCATGCAAATGTTCTCCCGAACACTCCTCCTACACTCGCTGTCAGACCTGGCCCGGATCTGGGCTGTGTGAGCAGCGCCGGCTCCGTGTCCAGGTTCAGTGGCAGACCGGCTCGCTATCTCTGACCATGCAAACGGTGTGGAATGCAAACACCGATACGGGGGTTGTATCGCATTACCTGATTACGATGGCACACAGAACAAAAATGCAAAGGTTTCTAGCTGATCTCAGGTCAGCACTAGTGGACTCATCCCCCACAAGCCTCTACTTCATGTCACATGTCCCCTCAAGTGGTTTTGTCCTCCTGGCTGTTTTTTGCACTGATGACCTCAGCTGCAGTGCAGAACTGCTGTCCCTTGTCACCCACACATGTTAGTGTAAGCACAAGACATTTACTCATGTGTTCCACCAACAGACCGGAGAGTCACACACTGGTGACAAATTCCTTCCCTTGATGGGCAATGCATGATAACTTAGTAAGGTCTCATTAGGAGCAACTCTGTGTTTGTGTCAGTGTCTCTCTCTCTCTCTCTCTCTCTGTTTTTTTATGTTGAAATTGTCCGTGTGTCACGGGGAATGTTTTAATGTGTGTGTTTGTGTGTGTGTGGCTCATATGCATATGCCTGCTTATGGTTTTTGTTGGCTAAAGGAAGCATCTGGTTTTAATGGGGAATTTTCAGCTTGTGTCTGCACATGCAGTTTGTGAGTATGTGTGTGTGTGTGTGTGTGTGTGAATGTGCTTGTACGCATGTGTGCGTTTGTGTGTTTTGTAAATGTGAGCGCATGCGGTTGCCGACCAATTGCTTGCATCCTACACAGATTTTTGCAGTGTGAGCTTGTTCCCGCGGTGAATCCTGCAACAAGCCAGAGCTCGTTAAATAATTTAACCCCGGGAGTCAAGCACGGGAACAGATTGAGTGGGTCGGATGGGGGCTCAAGGAGAGCTTGCCTGCCTGCCTGGTGGGCTCCATATGTGGCTGGGCAAGGGCTCCCCAGACGACCTCTCACCCAAAAGTGTTCCAGAAAAGCACTTCTTCAGCTAATTAGGCTAACACTCCTTAAACATTTAATTATGGCCGCCTCAGTCTAGGATTCAGCTCAGTTAATCCCAGTCAATACTATGGGATTTTGCAAAAGATAATTGAGATTATTCAACAAAGACTCTGCCCCCCCTTCTGGCTAATCATTCCTTGAAGGTTATTATATAACATATTCATATTGGTTGGACAGTACAGCTTTAGAGAAAGGGCTGTTTGTCCTTGTCCGATTTCAAAGTTCCTGAAGCAAATAATTATGTAAACACGAAACAAACAGTCCTGGCACACACAGACATGTAGTCCCATAAGCCTCTCATGTGCCAAGTAAGAAAAAGGCAGGTGATCAATCTGCAAAGACGGGATTATACTCACAGGCCAACTGTACACTCACAGCAGTGCATGCAGCATGCTTTAGTGCTTTGGCTCACAAATAATACCATCTCATCCTCAGCAAAGTAGCATCACTGTAGAACTACACAGTAAAACTCTTAGACCTCTTTTAAAGATGAGCTGATGCTACGTATTTCCTGATAATAATCATAAAAAATAGGGCAATCACAGTTGCACAGCACCGTGCTTCTGCAAAAAAAAAAACAGCCCTTTTTCATCCCTGAGTTCCATGCAAACCCCCACGTCGTCCTTTATTTCCAGTTTGAGACATCCGCGTGAAGACATACTCTCCTTGTCAGCTTTGTTCCTCTCCTGACTTTCACAGAGCAAAACAGATAGAGCTATTGTGGCCTACTTATCCTCAGCACCACCCCCCGCCTCTCTCTTCACTATCCCTTCTCTGGAATAAGGAGTGATGTCTTGTCTTCTTAAGAGAGCACTGCTCTCACAGTCTCCACTTCTCGCTTTCAGTGAGGAGAGAGAGAGAAGGAGAGAAGGAGAGAGAGAAGACAGGCTATAAGAAGCTGGCTTGTGTGTGTATGTGTGTGTATGTGTGTGAGTGTACATGTGTGTGTGTGTGCATGTGTGTGTGTGCGCTGGGGGGTTGGGGGGGGGGGTTGCAAGCTGGTTAGCATAAATGGAAGTGCTCGCTCAGGCAAACAAGATGTTCTGCGGTAAGTACACAGAGTAGCATGGCAGATAAACAACAGAGCCGCACTGTCGCGACTTAAATGAAGAGCTGGACTGGATTAGCCCGCAGGCTTACTGTGCACGGGGAAAAACCTTTCACTGCCACTTATCTTCCTCCTTATAGACACAGCCCAGTGGCGGCCTAAAGTTGGCTGGCAGAGATTGGGCAAGGGCAGCGTCCCAGACAGACATGGCCGTTTACCGTGGGCAGTGACCTCCGTCAGGTTAAATGATTGGCTTGGCGTGAGACACTCAAAGGGATTAAAACGGCTGACCCACTGGACCTGGACTAGCTATTTAATGGTCTTGTATCTGGGCTGGAGGATGAATGACCGTCCTCACCTGAATGACTTAGCGAGGGGGGGGTGGGGGTGGTTATAAACAGCGCGGCGTGTGCTGCGCGCTCACGTCTACTCTACTATTTTCATATAGATACCTTGAGAGGGGAGGTGAAGCATGTCTGGCCATGAATAAATGTGCTTGTCCTGATTCAGTGCTTTCTCATCAAACAGCATCTCTCTCCATTTCTCTCTCTCTCGCTCACTCTCGCTCCATCTTGTTCTCTCAGCTCTGTGCTTTTTTTTCTTGAGAGAGTCTATTTAAAGTGGAGCTTGGCTTGGCTTTGCCCTCCTGCTGTTGTGAAAACAGGTTATTTTTGATATCTAGAAAAAAAAATCTGTCAGCTGCAGCCTTCCTGGTTTAATCACTCAGCCATATGCCCTACAGCCTGGAGAGCCACTAAAGCTGGGTGTGGATTTGGCCCACGCCTGGCCCTGATCTGGCTGTGGTCTAACTGCTATTTGGCATGGACCCCTTTCTGGAGGATCGACTCACACTTCACCTACAATGAATAAGTGTCGTGCTCTCTCTCTCCATCTCTCTCTCTTTCTCATCCTCTCTCTATCTCTCCATCTCTCTTTCAACACCACATTCTATCTGTAAGCAAGAAACAAACTGGGTTGTTGAGGCCCGATCCAACCTCTGTGACAAATCCCTTTGGTGAATCAGTAAAAGACACTGGCGCTTACACCGGTTCCGCTGTTCCGCGGAAGTCCGGTCCGGTTCCTCCCACACGTTCCATCTGTAGGTGAGTCACAGGCTTACTGTAGCACAGATGCCCTCCACCACTTGCACTCCATTATGTTCCGCAGCAGAGCCAGCTAGACAACACACTCACACACACACACACACACATACACACACACTCACTCACGTCACGCGGTTGCCTACGGTCAGTGACGGAACACTGGAACAGGAGAACTGGCGCCGACGTCATGCACACGCACAGGCACACTGATGGGTTTGACCTTGGGGTAGGATCAGCATGCGTACGTGCGCGCGCCTTTAGTGAATATACCGTGCTGTCTCAGCCGGGGCTCTGGAGAAGAATCAGCTATCAAGTGTAGGTCTCGCGCCAGACCTATGTCTGCTATGCTGCAGGGAGTACAATACATGCAGACATGGGTCTTAAGTGAGACATTACATACACACATACACACACAGACACACACAAACACACACACACACACACACACACACACACATGCACGCAAATACAAGCAGACATGGTATTAAGTGAGACATTGAACATCCACACACACATACACATGCACGCAAATACATGCAGACATGATATTAAGTGAGATATTAAGTTAGACACACACAGACACACATACACATGCATGCAAATATTAGAAATGTACAACTGCATACATGCAAATGCAATTTCTGATGAGAACATTTGCAAGGGTAAACATACATGCAAACACATATGGGCAGAGACACAGATATGCAGAACAACACTTGCAAACACAAACACACACACACACATACACAGAAAAAGAGACAGAGAAAAGAAAGAAGCGTGCATATTCACATACTCATCACACACACACACACATACACACTGAAAAAAGAGAGAGACAAATATGCATACTCACATACTCACACACACACACACACAAAACACATATACATATGGATATATTCATCTTTTTTTTTTAAACAGACACACATACACAAAGAGAGAGAGAGAGAGAGAGAGAGAGAGAGAGAGAGCACCCTCCTCTTGTCCCCTCACTTCTCCATGAGTGTGTCTTAGAGCTGAAAAATGTTCCCTTTGTGCAAGATGAAAGGGCCAGGGGCTTTGTGTCACACGGTTCCTCTTCAATGGTTGAGTCGATGCATTTGTTTGTAAGTGTGTATATGTGTATGTGTGTGTGTGTGTGTGTGTCCATCACACATTCCAGCAGCTCTGTGATGACCACGAGTAAACGAGGCTCCAGCATTCTGACCACCTTATTCACATGCGGGACATTTTCCTTGGTGGCCAATCGGAGACCACAATGCGCCACAATGGTTCTCTGTTTGAAGCACATGTGACCAATAGATGTGTAAGTGGAGGAAAACAAGTAACCTAACCCAAAACAAGCTTGTATAAAACCTTATTTACTAATATTAAAACAATATCATATATTTGCTCTTTAAATTTTTTCACATGGTAATATATGATATTTACGTGTATAGGAGTAAAGTGATTTTAATTTAAGCCATAGAAATTTATAGAGTGATTTTAATTTTAGAAATAGAAGAGATAGACAAGGCAAAATGTATTACTAAATTTACAATGATAGTTTCTAGCGTATTAATATGACTTACATTAAAATGATCATTATGGGATGGATTTCAATTTTTTCCCTGTGCAAACTCACAAAAGAAAGAACTGAAGTAGCACTAAAGGATTAGACCTCCTCCTCCTGCTCACCCGAACCCAAGATGATGAACCTGATATCCCTTTCCATTAACTGCATCTCGGGCATGTCTTGGGGTGGCTAGAGCAGCCTGACCTTTGACCCTGAGGATGACCCCTGTCTGGGCTGGCAGGGCTGACCTCACGTGTGACCCCTCTGCAAAGATTGTGCAGTGTCTGTCTTCTTGAACAAGTAGTTGAATATCAAAGTGGTGGCTCGAGAGCAAAAGAAGTTTGGGGTGTGTGTGTGTGTTTTGTGTGTGTTCGGTTGAGGATCCAGTGACTAGGGTTATTACACACTGAGTTTTAGTTGTCTTTGTCTTCATAGACACAAATGTGTGTGTGTGTACACTAGTGTGTGTGTAATGCCCACAAGTCACACGGCCTAAACGACGGTCCATTAAAACCACATTCCAAACAGAGGGGTCCCTCTGCTTCTCTCGGGCCAATCAATTTAGCACGTAGTGCTCTCTGGCTCCGTTAGATTTGTCTACTAACACTTCTGAATGGGATGTAAAACGTGGTCTGAAGCAGCTAACTAGTCAACTGCAAGGTTATATCCCCACAAGTAATTGCTTATTCATGCTTAATTGCCCAGCCATGAATACTAGATGGATGCAGCACCCCCTTGGCTTGACAAGTCGTATCATGCAATTTTCAGTTTGGCACCAGTATACCACACCACACATTAATGCGTAACCCATTCAGTGTACGGAGTGTGTGTGTGTGTGTGTGTTTAACAAGTGATGAGAATGCACGGAGAGCAGTCGCGTTGGGGAGATAATTAAAAAAGGCTGAATCTCTATGCTGATGGAATGCCCAGAGTACACATGATGCATCCTGTCAGCAGTGGCGTTTGGTTTACGGCGTAAATATTATCCTTCCTCGGTGGACACGGGCAGGGCTGATTTAATGCAATCGTAAATGCAGGGAAGTATCCTCAGCAATTAACGGCGCATTGTTTCATGCAGTGAACTTTTTTTTAAAGGAGGCTAATTATAAAAGCTCTTTATTTCTCACCTCATGCTCTCTCCATCTCCCTCTCTTTCTAGTCCTCTTTATCACTCCATTTCTCACTCTCCACTAACATGCCTCCGCAATGGATCTTTTTCTCTTTTACACTTCTCTCTCTCTCCCTTCCTCTCTTCCCTATGACATACCCTCTTAATGTCTTTTTCTCTTTCGTT
Source organism: Limnothrissa miodon (assembly GCA_017657215.1). NCBI lineage: Eukaryota > Metazoa > Chordata > Actinopteri > Clupeiformes > Clupeidae > Limnothrissa > Limnothrissa miodon. The sequence goes on along the minus strand of JAGFZM010000126.1, from coordinate 778,172 downwards.
TTTTAAGGTACCCACTCCCTCGTTCTCTCTCTCCACCCCATCCTCTCTGAGTTGTGGGAAATACTGTATACTGCACTCTGCAAAGCCCACAGGAGCTCTCCTGAGTTGTAGCTGCATAATCTGAGCAGACACTGAATCCAGATGCTCTTGTTCACTTTAGTTGCTGACTACACAGTTTACCTCTGACATTCAAACCCAGGCCGCATCTTGCCCGCTGTGAACCGGAGATGAGGAAGATCAGGTGTTGCAATCCAAATTCACATGGTTTTTCCGAAGGTTTTTTTTTTTTTTTTTTATTCTGACAGGTTGCTGTCAGTCTGATGATTTCTTCATTTCTTGACTTCGTCCTCCCTTGTTCTAAGCAGCCCATGAAGGTAATAGTTCTTTGTTCTATCTTTTGTTACTATTTTTTCCTTTGATTTCCATTTATAAACCTATTATGACCAGCACATTCCGACATTCACAAAAAATATTGCAGAATGCTTTTTTCATATATACAAATATTCCCAAATGGAATTCCAGAACAATGAGGTTTTCACCACAGTCATGTGATGCTTTGAATGATTTTTCCATTTTTTTATTTTCCGTGTTTCACAGTGACTTCTTTTACAGTAACAGCCCTTCTCATTCCAACATTCCAGCGTTCACAGACAATCCTTTTCCTGCTCATGCTAACCTTTTGCATAGTGTTTTTTTTCCATGTAGGCAAATATCCACAAATGGAGTTCCACGATCCTGTGGTTTTTCACCATAACCATACGATCATGTAACACGTTGGGGGGAAAAAAAAGAAGCCCACAACGTCATGTACGGGTTTTCCCCCAACTCCTGGCGGGTCCTTTTTTTTTTTTTTTTTAAATTTGCCGCACTGCTTTCTGGGCTAGGGGATGTAACCCGTCTGCCATCAGCTGTTGGTGACTCACAGAAATCCTCAGTAACTGTGAGAGAGGCTGCTACTGACAATGACATCAGTTCCTTTGTTCCTTTGTGACGATCTAAACTAATCCTTGATCTGCCAGTAACACACAGCTGTGAGGCTTATCACACAAGTGGGTGAATAAAAACGCATGTTTCTGTTATGAGGTTAATATTTGCTGTCATTTTTTTCTTCTTTCTTTGATTTTACATAGCAATACATTAGCAACACAATAGCACCAACAGGAGTGAATTCTATAACTATTTTCATTATACAAATCGTAGTTTAAGTTTTAAGTCCCACGCTGGTGGAACGACCTACCAAAAACAATCAGAACAGGGCCATCTCTGGAGGCCTTCAAAAAGCTCTTAAAGACCCAGCTATTCAGAGAACATCTTCTATCCTAACACTAAACTGAACTGAAGCCCTATTCCCTAGCACTATGCTCTTTAAGGTTTCTGCTATGTAGCTTGATTGTTATCCTCTTTTTGTAAGTCGCTTTGGATAAAAGCGTCTGCTAAATGCATAAATGTAAATGTAAATATATATTCAATAGGAGTGAATTCTATAGCCGTCTTCATTCAACAAATAATAGTTGTTTAAGTTGGAAAGTGTCTTTGTATTCCTCTATCCCATATATATTGTCCAGGGAGTGTCCAGATATGAGAGTGAGAGTAGATGACCAGCTGGATGCAGTTAGCAGACAAGGTGTTCTGAGCAGACCATATGGGAGCGGGTGAGGCAAAGGGGGAAGATGGGTGGGGTTGGACGGCACCCCACGCCACCCTCTCGGATCGGACACCTGTGAGTTTATGGCTCAGGGAACACCTGTTCACTGACAGCTAGAGCGCGAATGGTGTTTTTTTTGTCCCCCCACCCACCACACCCCCTCCACTCCGAAATGACTCTTTTGGGTGGTCAGAGTCAGACAAGCACAAATTCTGTGTCTGACACATCATACTGTGTCAGCCATTTACTCCTCTCCAGCCAACCCCCCCCCCCCCCCCCCCCCCCCCCCCCCCACACACACACACACACATGCACACACATACACAGTCACATGCATGTGATCTAAAAGAGCAATGGATGACCTGACCTATTTGAGATGACATGTCAGACATTCAAATGCATTTTGTGACTGCTATTCAACACTCATGTCATTACTAAGCCTGCACCAATAGGAATGTTAAGACCAAACTACCAGTGTATGTTTATAACCTCACCGGTGTGGATTCATGAAGGAAAGTGTCTATTACAGCCATGGCCTTAAAGGTCACTCACAGGGCATAATGTTAATATGGACACTGCTTTAGTTAGCAAATGTTAGCAAAATAAACACGAAAACAGATTTGTCAACTTTTGTCCATAGATGCACAAATCTCTCTCTCATACACACAAAGACACACACACACAGTGTATGGTATGATTCTCTTCCAGTGTTCGGGCCCTGCTGCTGTGACTGTATGAGACGACATGCGAAAGTGGGACATTCATTAACCGACACTGACCTCCGCTCCCCCCACTCCACCCCTGCGTGAAGAGCACATGAACTACTCCTGAAGAGAGAGACAGAGTCAGAGAGAAAGGGAGAGAGAGAGAAAATAGAGGGTCAGAGAGAAAAAAAGGAGAGAAAAAGAGGGGGGTAGACAGAGAGGAGGAAATAGAGAGAAGAAGAAGAAAAAAAGTGAATCTAATCCACTGTGTTGACAGCGTCATTACAACCCAATTCCAACACATACCCACACACACACTCTCTCTCACGCACACACACAGACACACACACAGCCCTTCGCACACAACATGGCCCTTGCCTGACCCTGTTTACACTCCCCAGTTACAGCAGCACTCCCCCTGCCTGCGCTGGCTCTAGCCTGATCTGTCTCTGCTCAGCCTGCCTACCCGTCTGTCAGACACACGCGGCTGAACCGAGACCTGAGACCGGCTGATCCCTCCGCTTGCTCGACTACTCCAGACAGGAATGGGAACGGGAATCTGTTGTTTTGTTTTTTCTTCTCAAAGTCTCCTGAACTGGTGCCGAAAATGGTGGATGGTGTGTTTGATGTCACTGGATGTTTTTTTTGGAGTTATGGCTTGGAATAGGTTGCTGGTGGTTTGGAAGGAATTTTGTATCCAAGCGCCACAACCCCCCCCCCCCCAACCCCCACCCCCAAAAAACAACAACAATGCCCCAAGACAGACCGTGAATGTGAGAGTTTCTGTGTTGCCATGACAAAGGGAACAACAATAACAATGTTGAAAACTCTCTCCTACTCACACGTGGAAAAGACAAGCAGATTATTATGCCAGTTGCTAAGCTCTTAGTCAAAACATGTTGCATCGTACAACGCACACAGTCTGTGATTGGCCAGAGGCTCATTGCCTCAAAGCCCTTGCTCCGCCCACCACATACTGTAGCTGCTGATGGCAATGAGGGAGTGTTTCTGACTGAAGTGTAGCGTAAGCACTGACTCATCCACTACCAGAAATCATGAACTTATGAATCAAATCCCGGCAGTGTACTGTATGAGAGAGAGAGAGAGAGAAAGAGAGAGAGAGACGGGGTGGGAAGACTCAGTATTAAGCATGACTCACTCGACTGTTTGAGAAAACTTAGCAGTAAACAGCAGCCCCGTCCAAGTATGGGACCAAAGCCTCGGCAGGAATGCAAAGCCTGCCCTGCTTCTGACGCGCGCACACACACGCATGCACGCCCACACACACACACCGTCCCAAAACACACCTCAGACGGGACTGAGATTATCTGGTGATGTCAGATGCCTACACCAGAGCCAGATGCCGTAACCTTTGAGTAAAAGTCCAGCAGAAGATCGGCTATCATGTCTCTGGCATTCTGTGACATTACTCGGCAAGTGGTCAGATTGCTCCCACAGCAGTGTTGCTGATGCCTCCATAACGGCTCGTGAGGCATGCAGATATATACGAGACTGCAGAAACAGACATGCATGTAAGGGGACAAGAGTTAGCATGAAATGTGTTTTAAATGTGTTAAACTACAGAAATTAATACACTGTAACCATCTATGGGTACACACACACACACACACACACACACACTCACCAGTTTACATGCCTTCTCTATCTGACCTGATGCAAACTGCAATACAAATCCACTGTTTGTGAAGGTTGAGATTATTTAGGGGGTTACGAGGAGAAGATTCAGGGAATGGCTCTGGGACTTTCCGTTAAAGGACCTAATGTGCTTGTGATGGACTACCTGATGGGACCTAATGTGCTAGTAAGGACTACAGCAGGGGGACATTGAGTTACAAAGAGTCTGAGTTATGTCTGACAGCATGTTTGTCCCTTTACGCAATGTTTAAGAGCCAAAGAAATACAACAAACAACAACAACAGCAACCAAAAAAAAACAAAACAAACAAACAAAAAAAAAACATGGCGGCTCTTTGAAGTGATCTCTTCCGAGTTTATGGTTTCTATCCCTGAGACGAGCCATCTCTTTCCAGGCCTTGACTTATGGGTTCTGTTCTGGCTGAGGAGCTCCAATGATCCACAGCTCTGAGTAATTGGCAAGAGATTGGCCCTCTGCTGTACTTGTTTTTTTTCCCTTTTTTACTTCGGCTTCCCAGTCGGAGGGAAAAAGATGAAGTCATTAAAAGCACACGGGGAACAGTAAGGAAAGCCATTTCCATATCTACAAGAGCCTGGACGGTCGCCATGGCAATGCCTCCATCCAAGCAAAGGGTTGCACAACTCTATGCTGATAAGCGGTGGTCATAGGGAGGTGTAGAGGTTGGAGGGGATAGTGGAGGGAATGAGGGAGTGGAGTTATGTCTTCTGAATTGGTGGGAAAGAACCATACAAGAACTAACAATCTTTGGCACAGCAGCCCAAGATTTTTTTTTTCGTGCATTAACAGCAATTCTTTGAAAGGCTCTCTTTCACTTTATCGGGGGGGCCCACCTGGTTGTACATGCCGGTCGGGACAAACCAGTCCAGCAGATCGTATGCAGGCTTCTCAGCTTCGGGCCTAAGGGACGGCTCCTTTTGTTTGACCCTGGGGTAAAGCATACCACTCTTTGCACAATTGGTCTTTGTGTGTGTGGGCCCCGACCGCATAGTAAAGTGATCTCTTGGGCATACATATCTCATTCAGCGCTACACTCATGACCTTGTTCCTTTTTAACTTGGAGCTTATCATACACAAAAATGATAGCTATCTGGCCTTGTCTTATCCAGATATTTCCCATTTCACCTTCATTTGGCAGCAATATCTGGCATGGGGTTGAGGGAGGGTGGTGGGGAAGGAGGGGGGTTTCTGGAGTAAGAAGGGTTCAAAAGAAATACCAGAGCAGGTGTGTGAGTTCAGGTGTGTGAGGGTCGTTGCAGCCTCATGGAATCGCAGACTTTTTTTCCCTCCTTATTTTCCCTCCTTATTTTCCCCTTCACATCTTCATAACCTCTGGTAACGGCTAACGCTACAAATCTGTCTTTCATCTCAAAATTGAGATAAATACAGCTGCTTTTGGCATTAGTTCACAAGTTATGACTTTGGTAAGTGGCCATCTACTCATCGCTCGCTGAATGATACTGGAAATAGGGCCTGGAAAGAATCAGCCCGTTTTTAAACATCTCAAGGTTAAAATTAGTCTGTCGACAAAGTAATTCTTCGCAGTCCAAAAGGGAGAAGAGAAACTCGTGTGCAGGCTGAGCATGAGCCTGAGAGGTCTATTCCAGCGTAACCTGTCGCTACGTTGCTCATGCGCTACTCACAAGCCCCCAATGTGGTGTGATCGCAGAACAGTCACGAAACAGTCACCGCCACCGCCGTCGTCAGCAGGAGGGACAGAGACACTATTGTTAGCATCGGGGGTTATGAAAAAACAGGACCTCCTATTTATAGACGTGAAGAGTGTATTTGGGAAGATGACATAAGAGGGCCCCGTGGAGACGCGGTGTCAGGGCCTGTTGCTTGTTTTCACGGCGCTTCGTCTCTGTTTATGCGTGTCAACATGAGAGGAGGAACAAGTGGTGTGTTCATTGCTATTTTTTGCCTCTATGCCATACAGCCACAAAACACACACACACACACACACACACACACACACACATATACACACACACACCAATAGTAAAAGTCAGTGAAAGAAACAGATGGCCAGCCTTTGCTTACTGAACTCTGCAAAGTTGCCGAATCAAGTTCACGTTTAAGACATAGATTTGCTTGGCTTTTTAGGTCTACAGTATATGTTTAAGACCAAAGACTTAACGCAGCCTTTTTGAAAAGCTGACAATGGATTTGTGTGGGGACAGAGGTAAGGGTTTTGAAATGACCACTATCTGGAATCAAATCCCCTTTTGAACCTTCTTGTGACACTGCAGTTACTTGTGTCCACTCACCCTTATGGATTACTCACTAATTCAACAGATATGTGTGCTTGTTACTATTGATTTATACCTGTTAATATACCACAGACTCTAGACCGATTAGGCAAGATTAGGCCAGGTTTTCTTTTACACAAAGATGCAGTACATCTCAATACTGACAAACAAAAACACATGCATGTAAACTGATCACCATAGAGTTATAGGCAACAGGTCCTCTTTTGGAGTCTGAAGACGTTTTACTTTCTATCCAGAAAGCTTAATCAGTTCTAACTGGAGATGGGAATATCATTTTTCCTGACCTAATGTGGGTGTAATGTGACGTGGATGAATGAGAATCTTCCCAGACATCATCTCCTGGCACATCCCTTTAAAACACGGTTGGCTTTTCCGTCTATTCATCGGCATAACGTACACGGTACAGTGCACTATCAAGTGGCCACTTAAAGCGATTGGAAGGAGGATAATTATTTATTCCGAACATGTGCAACCCCCCCATCTGGGCCCATGCTGAAAGAGTGTGTGTGTGTGTGTGTGTGTGTGTGTGAGACACCTCCGCCACGGTGTGTGCGACTGGCGTCACTGGCGACGATGAGTGCTGCTGTTCCTCTTTAGTGGCTGAGATGACACACGCTCATTCATCAGACTCCCTACTTACCGACTCACTGACTCACACTCCTCTTTCTCTGACGCTAACTAACTATCAAGAGAAGAGAGGAGGAACAAGAGAAGAGGGGAACGAGAGAATGAGGGTGGAAGAGAGGGAAAGAGACAAGAGTGTGGAAGAATAGAAGGAGAAAGGGGAGGAGTAAAGGGAGAAAAAACGAGAGAATGAATGAAAGGATAGACAAGGGAGGAGAGGAGGAGAGACAGCCAGAGAGAGAGAGAGAGAGAGAGAGAGAGAGAGAGAGAGAGAGAGAGAGAGAGAAAATATTAAGAAAAAAAGAGATTAAGAAATTCAGAGAGAAAGAGAGAAAATTCAGATGGGGTGGAGTGGAGAAAAAGAAAGAAGGAGAAAAGGGGAAAGATAGAGAGACAAAGAAAAAGAGATCGAGGGAAAAAAAGGGGGATAGGGAAAAAAAGGGAGAGAGGGAAAAAGAGAACAGTGTTCTCTGGAACTACTGCAAGCGTGACCTCATTCTGAGTCATCCTATAGATGTACCCTGACACAGGCCCCTTCAGCACAGGGGAGTGTATCAGTGTGTGTGTGTGTGTGTTTGTTTGTGTGTGTGTGTTCCTTAAATATAGTGGAGAGACTAGATAAGTGTTCACTGTACTTCTACACTGTAGTCGTTGAGTGCTGAGGAGTATGTGTATGCAGTGTACTCAATGTGCAGTCAGTGTCAGTACATACATGCATACATACCAGTGTGGTGTCTTTATACTTGAGTGTGTATGTACAAGTGAATATTTTTAAGTGAATGTATATCTAATGTATTGTCAGTATATGTTTAAATAGTAAATACTGTCCCAGTGATGTGTGTCAGATTGTGTTTTTGTGTGTGTGCATGCATGCATGCATGTGTGTGTATGTGTATGAACACAATTGTGCATACTATGATGAGTTTGTGCATGTACATGTGTGTGTGTGTGTGTGTGTGTGTGTGTGTGCATGTGTCTGTCTCTGTGTGTGTGTGTGTGTGTTTTATCAATAAGCCCATCTCTTTGGTGGCCCCTGTCCTTTAGCTCCAATCATTAAAGTGATTGTGCTCTCAGCAGCCGATCAATCAGGAGGAGCAGAGGAATGTTGACTGACTGACACACACACACACACACACACACACAGACAAAGAAAGATTAGATGTAAACATGCACACTAACAGATACAGATGCAAGTGCCCACATGCACACACACACACACACACACACTCTCTCTCTCTCTCTTTCGGGGTGCAGTATTGAACAAAGAGAAGTGTGTCTGTGGCTGGGTTGTGTGTGGATGTGGGTTCTTCAGAGAGAAATGGTTGCGCTGAGGGGATATCACCTCTAGTCGCATGCTGAGTCCCGCTGAGCTGTCAGACGCTGTGTGTGTGTGTGTGTGTGCGTGTGTGTGTGAACTGTTCTGGAGGTGGGGGTGTGGATGGGTTGTCTGCTGAGCTTTTTTACCCACACACTACATAGGAAAACGGATGAGCCGAAGGCAGAGACAACCACGCACACACACACACACACACACACACACACACACATGCGGCTCACATCATTTTGGCAGTCTCTCATGCCCCCGTGACTTCCCTGAGTTCAGGTCGCCTAGCAACCGCTCCCCTGCTATTTGAATTTTTATGCATCAGTATGTCCCTGCATTGATGTCATCACCGTTGCTGCGGCAACCATATGGCTGACTTGA
>JAGFZM010000126.1:752806-759547 GCA_017657215.1 Limnothrissa miodon | reverse complement strand
TGTGTGTGTGTGTGTGTGTGTGGAAGGAGGAGAAGGAGAAAGGGGGCACAATGAGTGGTTAAAGGTTAAAGATTTACAAACTCCTTCCCTCAGTCATTCTTTGAACTTCCTTCCCTTCCTAAAAGTGGATTTCCATGAAAAAATATCTCCGGTGAGTTTATTAGATTCTAAAGTGGAATTCACCCCCCAACCCCCCACCCCCCAGGGTCTCTTCCCTTCAACCATGCTCTCATGTACCACTGTATGAGGGCATGTTTGAAAACACATGGCAGCCCAACCAAAGTGTCCAGTCGGTCTAAAAATAAGCGAGTCGGATTAAACGGAGCCATGTTTATTTTCAAGCTGCAATTAGCCTGGTTTGTGCCATGTCTATGAATGGCAGTCGCCTGCTTTCTACCGACACTGCTCTGCTACCTCAAAATAACGTCCCTTTGATGTCACAGCCAGAGTGAGAAAAAGTGCTGACATTCAAACTCCTGGAAGAGATTCCTCAATATTTTATAAGGTCTCTTTTGATCGCTCCACGCGCACCTAACAATTTGCCTATGACATTGTTTTGAGACCCCAGTGTCAAGGCATTTTTATAAATCTACCAGATGTGTATATCCCCCGGAGCAACGTACACAATATGCAGCAGTTCACTTGACTTTGTATTTTTTGATGTTCTCTGTCTCGCCTGACATTGTTTGGCCACCTCATCTATTTACGACCCGGGGGTCACGGCAGAGCATTCATCCCCGGTTAATGGCAACATTAGAAGGCTGATGACAGGTAGAGGCTTGGCCTAAACAACTGCCCGGTAGCCAAGCGGTTGGGTGGGGTGGGAGTAGGGGGGTGCGGGGGAACCTTCCTTAATGAAATGTGCGGTCTCGTGCGCATTCATGGGTTGAGTGATTATGGCAAAAGCCCATTCCTAGTCCGGAAGCTTCCATGTCCACGAGGAGTGCGAGGAAGGGAAAATGACTTTGGTAAGGTGGTGGCGTGGAAGGTGCCCATCACAAGCACCTCTTATTAAAATGTCACTTTTGATGAATGATTCCAAATGAAGGTTCTCCAGAGTAGGGTCATGCTTTTTCTTTCTGTCATTTTTTCTTTTTTTTTTTCGATCACTCTTTTTTTTTATTCCATCAGCATAATAGTACATGGTTTTCTCTACCTTACACTCAATTCCTAATACCCCCCACTCTCTCCCTCTTTTTCTCTCTCTTTACTCACTCTATTTTTTAATCTCACTTCTTATATTCATCTTTCCTTTTACAATCTGTCCCCTTTATACATCTTTTCTTTTCTCTCCCACCACACCTCTCTCCTCTCCTCCCCCAACTCTTATCTCCACTGCAGTGATCAGCTTATTACCTGCCGTTTTCACTATGTTCAGAGGTGCAAGGAGGTTTGGGGGGTGGTGGTAGTGATTCATGCCTCTTGGCTTCATTAGAGGTGCAATGACACACACAAATCAATTTTAAGTACACACACACACACACACACACACACATATAGTCTTTTTCAGTTTTGCTCAACCACATACACATTTAAAGATTCAAGAGACACACACACACACACATGCATGTACACTTTCTCTCCCTCTCTCTCTCTCACAACACACACACACACACACCAGCACATTCAGCCAGATACACACTGACTGCATCCCAAGGTCAACTTTGCATGCTTCCCGCATGACCTGCCCCCTCAGGAGCCTTGCTGGCTGCGGAGATGGGCGCTGTGCGGCAGCAAGGACATGATTCATGAGGCTGCCACTCTTCCTGGAGTAAATCTGGAGGTGATTACGACAGCGCTCCAAGCCACACTATGCTAACGCTAGCGTTCCACGCCAGATTGCCCGCAAGACGAGACAGAGAACCCTGTGCCTAACTGTCAGTGCCATTATTCATGCATAGAACCTCTGTGTGTGTGTGTGTGTGTTTGCACACACCTGTGTTTACCTGGATTTTCTTTTTTTAGGAAAAGTTTACCTTTGTTTGTGTGCACCACCTGTGTGGGTTTGTGTGTTGGTGTATGTGTGTGTGTGGGCGTACACACATCAATCCCCTGTGTTTGTTGCCCACTAATTATCGGTGCTGTGGCTAAAAAAAAGTGTCTCCATTTACACGGCCAGGTTGCCTTTGTTCCTGTGCAGTGGGGAATTCGCGCCATGCTTCGGCTATTTCTGTGACCGCCACGCCATACTGTGCGGTGCTGTGACTCCGCTATTCGCTAGCCGCTAACGGTAGCGGTGCCGTTGGCAGCAGGAAAGCCACGTTCTGGGATCGGGTTCCAGCGAGTCCCCCGTCTGCCTGCCTGAGACGCTAAAAATAGCGCCTGTCGGATATTTTCTCCCGTGCAGTGTGTGAGCACACTCTGATTAACGTCGTGAGAGAACACATGGGAACACGAGAGGGGTGGGAGAGGGGGGCGTGAGAGTGAATGCGTGAGCGAGGGTGTGTGTGTGGAGAGAAAAAGAGAGAGTGTGCATGTGCGTGTGGGGTATTCGTGAGGGATGTGTGGCAGGTTCATGCTCTCGTGCTTGTCAAACATTTCTCAGTTTCTCTCTTTCTCTCTCTCTCAACACCCATTATTGGCATGATGACATCAAGGAAAAATGGCCCTGAAAGCTTAAGCATTAAATTGAGACACGTATCCAACATATGATGTCATACACAACAAACACACACTAGTTGAGCCTGTTCCATCTCACTGCTGGGTTTGGCTCTGATGTGGCCGTTTCTGTTCATAGTCAGCTGGCAATCTGGTCAGCACCGTCTTCCTCGCATGCATGCCTGCAATCTCATGGTATTTCTCCACTCAATACAATGAGTACTCAAGAATACTCTTGAATACTCTATAGGCATGACCTACGAGGAATACTCGAATACTCTACTGTCATTCTTAGCTTGTAGTATTTACTGTTATATTGCAGATTTTCTTTGACAAAAAAAAAACATTAATAGGTTATAAAATATATATTTTCATTTAAAGTCTACATAGTATTTAAGATAGAGATAATAAGAGGGGCTTTGAATACTAAGAATTTATCAATGTGATTGAATTTTCCATCATAAGACCTTAAATCTGATCTGATAATTTGCATTAAGAGCACTTTAAGTGCTTATCTGGGTGGATTGCAAATATGCTATGCAAATATGCACATGGAAATCTATAAAATGTATATTTTTGAAATTGCACCTAGCGGGTACACATAAAGAGAGTTTTTTTTGGAAAACAGGCATCTTTGAACTCTGGCAATTTCTTTGAACTCTGGCAAAACAACATTTTATTTGGTTTGGTTGGCTGTCTATTTGTTTTTGACAGCCTCGCGGGGCGATTTTTTAGCATTGTGTAAACCAAAGTAGGAAAAAAGACATACGAACATACGAATACACCAGGTAGTGTCCTTTTTAAAAAGTGAACCTTCCACCGGTAAATGAACCCAGGACATAGCTGACACTACTCTCTTATCCAGCAAAGCTTGATGTGACCCATCCACCCACCCCACCCCAACCCCTACCACCTCCATCCATTACTGTCAGTGTCCCTGTGCAATTGCGCGTCCCACCCTTGCAGCAGGGGCTGGTTGCTCAGAGGCCCATTAGGAGGGAAGAGGTAATTAATGCAAAGAGCCGGATGAGGAGGAGGAAGAGGACAAGGCCACAGGAAAAGAGAGATGCTTCCTCTAAGCCCTGTGCTGATCACCATGGCCCTGCATCGCCCATCAACACACACACACACACACACACACACACAGCTAATATCACAGCATCCCCTTCGGAACTCCTCAGGAACTGCAAGCTTTAGACAATTCTGCTAGACTGCTAATTCTGAGATGGATAGAGAGCGAGAGAGAGAGAAGAGTAAAAGATGAAAAAGAACGAGAGAGGAGGGCAGTCTAATAGAGAGAGAATGTGATTCAAGTGTGAAAACTGATTATAAACTTGCATGTATATTTAGATATATTTTATTGGTACAGTATTTCTCCTACATTGTGTTTGGAGCTGCTTTTGTGAGACCTCCAGCAAAACAATATGTCACTTGGTGTTTCATAATAAAAAAAAAAAAACAAAATAAAAAAGACAAAGAGAGGACAGTGAATGAGAGAGATATGGGAAAAGAGTGAAATGGGTGGGGGTATCGGGGTGAAGGATGGGGGTGGGTGGAGGAATCCTCCGGTCTTAGCCGTGGTGCTCCTCTGAGCTCCAACAAAGAGTAGGACAACAAAACATGGCTGACGATTAAAGCTCCTGACACACTCTAATATTAGCCATGGTCATGTAGCCGTGGGTCTCTCCCCTCCCCTCCTCTTTTCTCTGACTTGCTCCTATTCTCTCTATCTCTCTCATCCTCATTCTCTTTCATTCTCTATCTCACTCCTTCTTCCCCACTTGCTTTAATTCTCTCTCACTTGCTCTTTCTCTCTCTCTTATATTCATTCACTCCTCTTCTCTCTTCATTTCTCTCTCTCTCTCTCCCTTGTTCCTCTGTCAGGACTGATGTGTTGCGTGTGTGTGTGTATGTGAGTGTGTGTGTTATGTGTGTGTGTTGTGTGTGTGTGTGTGTGTCGGTATGCGCGCCTTGTCGTCTTCTGGCGGCTCCTGTGTCTGTCCCCTCTGACTCCGGTCATTAATCAACCTCCCTCACAGAGGTCACAGAGTGGGAAAGACAGAGAGAGAGAGAGAGAGACAGAGAGAGAGAGTGTGTGTTACGGAAAGAAAGAGCGGAATGTGGGGAGGGTAGACACAGGCCAAGAAACGATGAAAGAGAGGGAGAGACAGAGAGAAAGAAAGAGAGAGGGCAAGCAGGTCTCACAAACCAGACCTGACTATGGCCTTGGCCAGCACAATGGCCACCACGACCACCACTGCCGCCTGCAGCCTGGCACAGCAAGGGCACACAGGTGGAGAAGGAGGAGGAAGAGGAGGAGGTGGAGAAAATGGGGGAAGAGGAGGAGGTGGGAGAGAAGGAGGAAAATGAGGTGGAGAAGGAGGAAAAGAGGAGGAGTAGCGCGAGGGGAAGGAGGAGGAAAAGAAAGGATGAGTACTGTAGAGGAATACTAAGAGTAATAAAGGCTGCACTTTTTCTATGGACGCTCATTGACCCATTGAGTCATTTGTGCAATCCACTGTTTCCAGCCCCCATGACGGTGTGTGGCGTGACGTAGGCCTGTTGTGGGTGCAGAATAGTGTCACGGATCATAGACACTCCACCTCCCTCAAGGTAGCCCAGTGGTAAGGTGGGTAGGTGGGTGGGTGGGTGGGTGGAACGGTGACTCATGTGTCCTTACGGCCCTGATTCTGTGGCTCGGAGCCATTTAGCACCAGCAGAGCCACTTATTGTCTTTCCTTTAAGGGGATTTAAACCCTGAAAAGACCATTAAATGGGACAAGGATAATAGTTGCGCTAATTGGAGCTCATTTCATTGACATGAATATCATAATTCTACGCTTAATGCAACCAACCCCCTCTGCTGTACCCTACACTATGGGAACAGGCTAAGATCAGTTATCTTTGTCAAATGAGGTTCTCTCGAAACAGGGCGTAGATCTTCACCAGATGGAAACGGAGTTTACTGGCTTGTGCAGGGTACTGCTGTGTAAACAGTTTTTGCCAAGGGTAAAGTCTTAAAGCCGCAGGCTCTTGGGTTGCCGTTTAGATGACAAGGAAGTCCTCCTCCAGTATGACCTACACTCATTAAACTTCACTCACTTGCTGATCTAATAAAAGAAGGTGACACAGCTATGGCACACTTAAGCACACTACTCACACGAACATTTATTCCCTAAACAAAGTCTCTCTCTCTTTCTCTCTCTCTCTCTCTCACACACACACACACACACACACACACAAGAGCAACACTGCAGCAAAGGATGTAAGAATTACATGCTAGCATTCCGTGAACATCACATGAACTTGACAGAAATTTCCCGACGAGTGAGAACACTCAGGGCGTGTGGTCATCGGCATATGGGGAATCCTGGGCTCTAAAAACCCGCCCTTAGAGGATGGGGCAATGGAATGGGACACTGCCCCCTGTTGAGAAGCCTGGGGCAGGGTAGGGGGATGAGGGTCAATGTGTGTGTGTGTATAGGGTGATGTCGGCCTAGGTTGCCACATGCCTCAGAGGCGAGGTAATCGCCGTGCCACATCACACACGTCACATCCCATTGCCCTGCACCGTAGCTCACCACACATCCATTTGATCTTATCAGAGCCAAAACCACGGCCATTCCGCACCAAAGAGGGCCCGTTTAAGATGTGCAGCCTGATAGTCCACCGCAACTAGAAAAAAACCTTTTAAAGGCCACAAGAGGCCAACATTGTGTGCGTGTGTGTGTGAGAGAGAGAGAGTAAGAGAGAGGGGAAAAATTCCATTACACTGATCCCATGAAAAAGAGAAAGACTAGAGATGTGTCAAAAAAACAGGAAAAAATATACAGAAGAAGTATTTTATATATCACAAAAACAAAAGGAATGTATGAAATAAATGATAAAACTACTGTATTTATAAAATAAAGTATACATTTGTGAGTGGAGTGCATGCTAATTTATCTACACATTTTTTCTAACATCTCTGTACAGTGTGTAGGTGCATTCCAAGAAGCCATGCATGCTTTGAAACGAATGAATGGTGCCAGGCATCTCTGTACTGGTATACACAGCATCGCCTTCTTGCTCCATCCCCTACACCCCAAACACACACACACACACACACACACACACACACACTCTCTCTTTCTCTCTCTCTCT
>JAGFZM010000126.1:740306-750306 GCA_017657215.1 Limnothrissa miodon | reverse complement strand
TGTTCAACAAACAGCACACACACACACATATACTCTCACACACGTAATTCACAGTCTTAAAACCCACCCATCGGAAGCAGGCAGGAACTGTCAAAAGCAATGACTGCTCATGCTGAAAGTGCTCAAAGCAGGTCATTGTAAATGCTTCTCTCTTATCTTTCTCTACCACGGACCATCCGCCGCCGCAACGGCGTGCTCAACAGCCATAAAGTCCAGAGCTAACATGTCGTGTCCTGATTTTCTTCACTGCCCAGAAAGCAGAAGGTGATGTGTTAACAAACCATAACACCCCGTCCCACCACCCACCTGCCCTATTAAGCCTACAGCTTGAGTCGCTGTGCCATAATGTATGTTTTCATTTCAATGAAGTGGACAACTCAAGTGTAGGTTACACATTTGCATAGCAATCGCACTGCATGTTGCACTTGATCAGGTTACATGTTGTATACCTGCACTGTTAGCAAGGATTATTTCCTCTTTAATGTTCTGCATTCACCCCACAAATAAGATAAGTAGACTTAAGCTACATAATTCAATTTTCTACTTTTTTTTTGCAGTCTGTTCAACTAATCTTTACATGGAGGCATTCCCATTTGTGCCGGCTTGACCAAGGTGCATATTAGTCCTGGGCCAAGTATCCATGGTCTCTGAGCTTGATGGACACCTCGTTGTGGTTGGAGTGAGAGGCTGTCGTGTAAAACCATGTGAGCGGCACCTTGCCATTGTGGGGCCAGACAACAAACGCCTCTGAGTCTCCAGGAAACGGACGGCTTGCCTAAGCCAGTGAAAAGCAGCTTAGAGCCAGGCTGGGTCCAAGGCAGCCACACGTGTTAAACGTGCACTCTTTCTCCGCCCTCCCTCCCTCCCTGTCTCTCTCTCTTACTCATTGTCGCTGCCTCCCTCTGTGTTAGTGTCTGTCTTTCTCTCTCTCTCTCTCTTCTCTCACCCACATAAACTATCTGTCACTGCCTCAATCTCTCACTCCTACTCTGTTTCAGTCCGTCCGTCTCTCTCTCTCTCTCTCTCACACACACACACACACCCTCCCTCGCTCAATCCTCTCCCTCCCCCCCAGCACACATGCATGCACGGGTCCAGCCCAGGCACAGAGCACGGCATGCGGAGCCGCAGCTAGAGAAGGCGGAGCAAGGGGCTGGCCTCGCTGGGCTCACACGCGCTGTGAGTGTGTGTGTGTGTGTGTGTGTGTGTACTGACTCGCGGGTCCTCCCTCTCAGCTGTACTCGAGCACGTTGCTGCAACAGTGCACCTGAGACGGCCGAATGCAGAAAAGAAAAAAAACACACACACACACACACACACGGAAACACATGGACACAGAGTGTTCCTTTGGCACTGATGAATGGCACATTGGACCCATTATAAACACTACAGGCTGCTAGGAAAGACAAACACTGCAACTCTACACTTTATTAATCTTAGAAAAACTGTTGGCATGAGTGTGTCACTTAAACAAAATCCCTCAAATATGCATCTTGGAGTTGAATGAGCAAACCTGCAGTGCAAGTTGTAGTAATAAAAAGAAATTGAGCTTAAATTGGCAGTTGGCAGCATAACGTGCAAGTAGCGGCGCTTTTAACGTTCTCGTTAGATCAAGGCCTCCTTCCCGCAGGTTGTGGCACGTGTGTTTGACACACTTTGAGCTGATGTTTTTGGTCTGAAGGGAGGGTGAGTGTGTCGGTGTATGTGTGTGTGAGTGTGTGCACGGAGGGGGGACAGGGTGGGGGTCGGGCTGGTCATATGTGCGGAGTGCTACTGCCGCAGGGCCGACTCTTCCTCTGGCGGGCGAGCGAGCGAACTAATGACATCGCTGCTGACACATCTGCTCCCGATTAGGTTACACAAGATGCCTTTCATCCCTGCCAACAGGCTCACATTCCTGGGACAGAGATCCCCTGATGCTTACCTACACAACACACATACATATATATACACACACACACACACTCACACACATATGCTCACACATATACAGACATACACACTCGCACACACACACACACACACACAAAATGGCCGTCAGCACCACACTCACTTTCAAACACCGCCTCCGCCTCAGGTTGCCCATATGGGTTCTGCTTACGTTCATGTTTATGTATGTCTCTATGAGTTGAATTTAAGTTTGGCTGCGTGTTGACCATGTTTAATGTTTACCTTCAGTTTGGGGTTGATTTGAGTTTGGCTGAGTGTTGACTGTTTAAAGTTTACCTTCGGTTTGGGGTCGATTTGAGTTTGCCATTACAGCTCATGTTTATGCACAGTTTGGGGTTTGGATTTGCATTTGCCAGCATGTGCATGTACTGTATGGGATGTGTGTGTCTGTTTACAGTAGGTGTATTTTTGGGGATTTTGTTTATTTATTAAACTAAAATAGTGCTTGAGAAATGAACTCCTGGGTTGTGGTCATACTTTTTATCTGCTGTTTGGGCTTTTAAAGTACTATTTCTTTTCGGTGTGGTTGTGACCCCAAAAGCCAAGCAGTGCTTGAAATATGCCCAAGAATGAGAACTCAACACAACGCAGGTGTGCCAGGGTTCCCCTCTACTACACAAATACACACAATACACACAACACACACACACAACCCCCCCCCCCCCTGTTCACATATCTCACACACACACACACAAACAGGACCCCCCAACACACACACATACAAACAGATCCAGCTTTACTCTCTTCACACATTTCACAAACAACATACACACACACTGCACCAGCTCTGGCCCCAGCCCACACAGTGCACACACACACACACAAACACTGTTCCAGCCCAGACCTCAGGAGCAAGTTGGCGGTGTTCTGGCCCAAACCTGGGGCTGGTCCGGCTCCAGGGTCAGGTGGGGTGTGGGTCCCGTCTGTTCTGTTCCTTCAGCACAGACAGTATCAGAGCCAGAGGCCCTTAAGCAGCATGAATCACCAGTGACTCACTCGACCCAAGTGCTGAATCCTAGTCACGCCGCTCAACTCTCAGAGCTGCGGCAGCATCTCAGTCACAGACTCACACACACACATACACACACACACACACACAGACACACACTCACTCGTGGGTGGGCGCCTGCCTGGCTGACCTTCCCATGGTGTGACAGACCGCATCCACGTCCACCGATAATATCATTGTCTGACACCATCGCTGGCACCTGCTAGCCTGTCGCTAAGTCACAGTCGCTAAGTCACAGCAGGACCTGCAGGAGAGAGAGAGAGAGAGACATCCATGGGTGCTGGGGATGGAGAGAGGGAGAAGTTGATGTGGAGAGACTCAGACTCAGTCTCATTTGTTTAGGGGGGGTGTGCATGTATATGTGTGTGTGTGTGTGTGTGAGACTGTGCATGGTTCTTTCTGCAAAGTGTGTGTGTGTGCTAGACTACGGTGGGACTCCATCCACACACTTGCTCTGTCTGCTCACTCTTTCAACACACACTGTTGGGACTGGATGCCAGAGATGGGCTTACAGTAATGTTAGGCTGGTCCTGGGGTAAGACTATAAACTACTGTAGTAGCACACTGTAATTTGGACTGTAATTTGAGCCAAGCTGGAGGGACTTAAACAAGAGTGGTGAAAAAAAAAACTAAATTTGACTAAAACAATGACAATAGATCTGTTTAGATAGCGTGAGTCATGCCAGGGGGAGAATGCAGCTCTGACGTCATTCTGCCATCTATGCGTGTGTGTGTGTGTGTGTGTGTTTGTGTGTGTAGGTGTATGGGAGAGGCACTACCTTGTGTGTGCCCTTGTGTATGAGTTTTGTGTGAGAGATTGTGGGTGCCTTTGTCTGCATTGTGTGTGTATATAAGTTAGAGAAGTGTGTATGTGTGTATGTCTATGTCTGGTGTCTGGAAATATGTGTGTATTTGTGTGTATTAGAAAGAGAGTGTACGAGGACAGGGGAGAGAGAGAGAGTTTGCACACACTGATCGATCCGCTGTGGCAAGGGCATTACTCATTCCACTCCTGGTCAGACACAGCTGGGAGTGCTCTGAGAATACAGCCTGTGTTGTCGCTGCAACCGAATGCAACGTGCAGGCAGGCACTCTCGGGAGTCTTGCCAGTGGACGCGTGTGCAAGTGTATGCCTATGTGTCTGTTTGTGTGGATGTGGGGGGTTAGTGGTTGGCATTATCTGATGGCCCTCCCAGCTGGCACTGTATGAAGCCTATGTGGCAAAGCCAACTCGTACCACTCAGGTGCCAGTACACACTTATCTACTCAGATTAACGTCTGGAAGACACTCACTATTGTTTCCTACTTTAAGAGCATCCTATTGCTGTTGACAATACATTTATACATTTTATACAAGATCTAAGAACTTGATTTTATTCATTCCACGTCTCACCCTTGTAACCATATAAAGGTTGTGTATGGCTGATATTTACACCCATTCATTTCTGAGTGTTATTTTATATAGTGTTAAATGCTAAAATTAACAGAATAACAAATTCTGATATTCTAAAACAGGCTCTGGTCCGTTTCTGTGATGATTTTGCGGAGGAAATGGACTTGGACTTAAATGTGTTTACTTAGTACTTGAAGTCTGGCAGGTTTTAGTCAACAGTCTCTTTCTAAAGCCATTCACTTTACAGCCAGCTAATTTTTACACATGAAATAAAACTGGACTTGGAACACAAGGTCTTAGTTCTCAACATGTGCTTGCAAACACATGCATTCACCAAGCAGGCTTGAAGAACAGCGAGTCTAAAACAGACAGTTCTGATCTGACGCTGCTTTCCCACAAGTAGAACATTTCTTTGTCCTTGGGCTGATAGAGAGCTAGGCTCTGTCAATACTGCAGCAAGTTCATTACGGTCATGATTTGGTGTGCTTACTCCCCCTATTGGTCAATGCCTGATATTACACAAAGCTCAGCAGGTTCAGACAAAGCCATAACATGGCCTAATTTTGATAACATACATCACATGGTCGCTTTTATAACAAAGAAGCCGGGAATAACACCATGTGGAGAATCTAGGCTATTACTGACTGGGCAAGCAGTTAGCAGTCAAGTATAACGATTATAAAGAAAAAAATAACTAATTCTAGTGTATATGTTGGATCCCCTAATTTTCTTATGAATAACTAATGTATCTCTAATATATATCTATCTATTTATCTATCTATTTTCTATGTACATGATTATTTAGAATACCCATTTTGTGAGACAAGACAAAAATGGTAGTACTAGAAAGCAAACAGGCCAATTTCAAGTGTTAATAAACTACAGCTAAAAACAGCCAAATCACTGTCCTACAATGTGACAGTGATTACTTCTTGTTATATATCTTGATCATTTAACATGGAGGAACCATAAATCAAAGTGGTCATCTAAATCTTCGAATCTATCAAAAGTTCGATTTTATCATATCCCTCAATAAAAACTTGATGCGAGGCTAAAAAGAGAATAGGTTGGAATTGCCCCTTTCTCTCCTTGTCTGACAGAATGAGACGAAATACAAAGCTATCCCTTCCTTTAATATGGAAATATGATCAAATGGAACAGGGAAATGCCCATTGCACAGTGTAAAATAGGCAAAGAATGCATACCTATGTGAAGAGGAAGTCAAGGTGAAACACAGAAATTCCAATTGAAAGAAAAGGCTGTGTCATTTATGCAATACAAAAACAGGCATTGTTTCAAAATATTTTTTACTCAGTGTTGACAAGGCTGCCACTGTCACAGCAACTGCTTGGCCTACCAGGTTCTGTTTAGAGCAGAAAGTAGCCAACATCTCGACTCTCAGGTTTTTATTAGCGCTACGAGATAGCCAATGACTTTTGTATATGCGCTGTATAAATTAAAAAAAAAAAAAATGAATGAGCTGGAGATGACATGAAAATGGCCAGACTAAATTACAGGCTAGATCAGTAGGTGCTCCCCCACTCCATGTTGACAGTTGTCAACATAAGCTTTTCTGGGAGGAGAGGAGACATGGCACCTGCTAGAAATAAGTTTGCTCTGAAGTCTCGAAAGGCAAGCATGCGAGACACTCTACTCTACTCTAAAGTCGACTTTGTGATTGGGCGATTAATGCCTGTTGATAGGATTTCAGGGGACAAAGGCATAGCTATTAGGCTATGCGACATTAAAACAGAAGGGTTTTGTTACACAGAACTAGCTGATTCACAGACTGTTAAAAATATCAAACAGCTGCTAGCGACGCCACAGCCTCCTCCATCCCGGACGAATCCTTCTAGATACACTTTGATCTTCCCTGACATTAGCGGGCCTTCTTTTAAAGCTTTACGCGACTTCCCTCTTACACACAGTCATGGCGCTCGCACACCGAGAGGCAAATTATCGTTTATTCTCTTTAATCTAGGAGCAGTCTTGGAAACACACAGTGAGGAGGAGGGGGTTTCAAAGGGAGCCGGCTGTTTAGGGAGACACACATTTCCCCCGCGTCGCTTTCCCTCTTTAAAATTCAGCAGCAGAGTTGTTCACCAGTAAAACGCCAAGTTCAAAGGCAGCAAAAGCAAAATGCACGTCTGCCCTTTTTACAGCACCAATCGCTGTTGGTTGTTATATGGTTACAACTGCTGTAATAATATTACAGCTAATTCCGTTATAAAGGTTAGTCATACATGCCTTTCAACGCAACCTCCGTGTGCCGACCACTGGCGCTGATTGTTGACACTAAATGATTGATGAGACTGACTTCATCCTGCTATATTTGAATGAAGATCCACAAGAGGGTGACATTGTCAAGATATGGGCCCCTCTTTTATGTTCCTGAGGATCTGGAGCAGGGTTTCAGGATATCTTTCTAGGGCTATTTAACCCAGGTACGATAGAATAACTGCAGTTTTGTGTCAGGGAAATTGCGTGTTTTCAAATGAAGGAACTGTTAAGCTTTTATTTTACCGGGCAAGTGCACGTCTGCAGTAAAATATAGGCTAAGTAGATACAGTATACTGCATGCATTATTTTGGTGTCTAGACTTTAGAACTAACAATTGTTCAAAATAGGCCTAGTCCTTAACTTATTGATCAGTCAAATAAAGCAAATCCAGGGTTATTGTTAAATCAACTTTTATGAAAAAAAAAAGAAAAAAATCATGTTGTTCTGCAGTACCAAAACTTCATTTTTTTTTCTACAGTATTGCTGCAGTGTATGACAGTATTATATATGCAGTATTTCTGGACACAAAAGAACTGCATTCATGAAAAACACTACAGTTACATGCTGCATCGTACCGGAAACACTGCATTAAGGCCTACTGCATTAAAAAAAATACACAATGCAGTTTTCATAAGGGAAATAAAGCCTACCAGTGTAATATGTGCCATTGGGTAATATGGCCATGTGATGTGGTCTTTGGCTGAGAAGGAACAAAGTGCTGGGGGAACTGAAGCTCACCCCCTCTTTAGCCTGTGTGTTCCCGGGGGAGGTAAGGAATTCCAGAGTAGAGACTCACTTCCGGAGCCAGGCATGTCGTGGCTGCTGGCAGGGGTTGAATGGCAGAAATGTAAAAAAAAAAAAAAAAAAAAAAAAAAAAAAGCGTCTTTACAATCAATGTCTGCATTTTAATGTCAAGTATATATTGTGGAGCAGTTTTGTGTACCTTTGTTGCATCTCCATGTATTAAAGTATTGACAGCATTGTTATTTTGTTGCTTTGTTAATGTTTTTTTGCTTGATTTGGATTAAACCCCAATAATGACCATACCTGTGGGAGGTCTTTGAATGCAACTACTAGGAAGTGCTGCCATGCACATCATAAAACACTAGCGTTCGTGTTGTCATTACATGGTGAAGATTCTCTTTTAACCCAACATGTGAGGCATTAACTAATTCTGGTATAGTTGGGTGTGAGCACTGTGTAAATTTCCCAAAGGCTCTTACAAAATGTGTGCAAGGTGGGTATGAATGGATGGCAGTTTTGTTAAAATATTATAGCAAGTCCATATCTCCATGTTAATAATTGATAGTAGACCTCAAGACCTCATAAATGGGTCTTGCCCTCTCTTGTTTTTCTGCTCCCTTAAGTGCTGTGTGTCCATGTACCACAGTCACATGTGACAAGCTGAGGTTGCTGACACTACACATGCCAAATGCTGGGTAAGCAAGTTCAGCAGCTGAGTAATGTAATCAGTTAAATCTATTTATGGGTTGGGGGAAAAAAAACCTACATCCCTCAGGTGATTTTTTCATATGAGTTATGATCCAAGTACTTCAGTTACAGAGCCAAAAATCCAGATGAAGCTTATTCAGAGTGTCTTTATTTATATTTTTATAAGTATAAAATATACTCAATAATATACTCTCTTATAATTAATACTATATTTAAAAGTACACTTTAGATATGTGTATTGAATTGCTGTAGCACCTGACTGCATGCTATCCTTCATTACGTGTTATGTGTTATGTTGTCTGACAATTTGGAAAATAGTGTTTTTCACGTCTGTTTTAAATGCATAGACACAACTCCTCCCTCCCCCACCACTTGTCTGGGGCCCCATCCCTCACCCCAATAGCAGCACCGACACCCCAGCTGTGCTCCCGTCACACCCCATGAGGTTAAATGCGTCCGGGGACGTCTGTGCTGCTGTGGAGAGCTAAAGTGACATGACCCTCAGGACCCTCGTTCAACCTTGGGAGCAACCATCAAAGCATGAGGGACAGAAATCCATTTACAGCTTAAGCCCAGGTTAAAAAATTAACTGAACACAATGCAGTTAGTACTTGGCATCCTGTGCTAAAATGGCTGGGCGTCGGAAATATAAATGGTAGTTTTAAAAATTCTTTTAACAGTTTTGAAGTGAAAGTAAACAAGTGTAAAGTAGACATTTAAATTACTGTTTGCTTTGAACCCAACAGTACCAGCTCTGGTAAAAAAAAATGTCTACTTAAGGCAACATTAAAGATGATACTCATGTTGTGTTTCGTTAGCTTCAGGGAAGGCCTTATGTGCAGATCACAGCACCAATGAAGAATTAAGAATGCTCAGATACACAAGAATGGTCATATTTTAAAAAGCATCTATTTTTTTTATCTGAAATTATTATTTTTTTCTGCAAAAGAGTGATGTAGTACACATTATACACATTTAGATTTTTCTTAAATGAATGCCTGTTTCTGTAGATCAATAAAGGCAGAAGGACTTTGTACATACAGTAGTATTCACAGGCTTCACTGTGTGTGTGTCTTGTGATGCATCAAGAAAAAGCACACGGAAGACACAGGGGACTCTAACAAGAAAAAGGTAATACTCTTATTTATTCCCAATACTTCTGACTGGAGAAAGGGGAAAATATACAATTTGAGGAAAGTATCATAATGTAGCAAGGTTTTGTAGACAAATTACCATATTTTAGATGACACATTTTCTGATCAGCACATTAACGTTAGTAATATCAGGACAAAATCTGAGTAGAAGACTGAATGTGATGTGATATGAATCGATTTGTAAACCTGTTACACCTGTTGTAACATTCATCAAATATCTCCTCACAGAACATATAAAAAAGGAAGTTTAAATACAATATTGGTTACTTAAGGATCCCTATACTCCTTAAATAATAACAAAACACTGCCATGCACTTGGAGGAGAGTGGTGACCTTTCATGCTTTATTTAGGTTTTGGTTCAAAATATGATGCACTGTATGTTTTAATTGAATAGAAGAGTCTACTAAAAATATAAAAAACATTATATAAGCACACTGTCATTACATTTTAATGCCTTGTAATTGCAAATATGATTGTGACTGTATTCATGCTGTAATGCATAACATTGTATACACCATTGTCTGGTCTACTGTGGACATTGAGGGCTTTGTTTACAATTGTGTGTGTGTGTGTGTGTGTGTGTGTGTGTGTGTGTGTTGAGGGATGGAAGTGAAGAGTATTCTGAAGAGGACGCAGTCCCTGAGGAGTGTACACACTGAAAGACCTGTGATTGATGTTGGACTCAGGGACAGAAAGAAGTCCGTCTCTCAGATAGTGGCAGAGTGAGAGAACTGTACTTACCACACACACACACACACACA
>JAGFZM010000126.1:700549-740296 GCA_017657215.1 Limnothrissa miodon | reverse complement strand
CTCCATTCTTGTTTTGTGATTTGATAGATATCGGTTCTCTCCCAAAGGAAAGACAACAAAATCTGAACATGAAAAACAAGAGGTGAGTTTTCCTATTAATGTTAAAATGCAGAATTTAGGAGAAATTGATTGCAAATTATACATGAAAAAATGCAACACACACACACACACACACACACACACACATATATATATATATATATATATATATATATATATTTACATTTTTTTTTTACCTGTGTAAATAAAGTCCTCCTCAGCAAATGGGCCCTTTGAGCCTGCCCCAGCTCCTGTTCTTGAGCCGGCAGTCAACACTGTGGTGGAGCCCCCGGTGGCAGCGGTGCGCAATAGCAGGGTGAGGGAGCGCTCTAGGTCCCTGAGTGAAAGTCAGCCGCAGCGTCTGTCACGTGCCAAGTCCATGGAAAGCCTGAGTCTGCCTCGTGGCGCAGGGTCACTGGGGGGCACCAGTGCGCTCAGGGCTCTCTTCGAGTCTAGGGTCATCACCCCAAGAGAGCCGAAGCACGGAGGCAACCAACCCCAACACGCCTCACTGGTCAATGGGGATGCACAGGTTGAAGCTGAGACTGAGGAGAGGCAGGCTGTGGACGAGCAGGTGGAGGAAGCGATGAAGAACAACAGTACCCATAATTCCCCACCACTCACAAGACAGGCAGAAGAAGCAACTCCAAAGGTGAGAATAAAGTGTCAGCCTCTTTGTGGTGTACAAGTAAATAAATACATTTCCATGTCGGTGGAATAACAGTATTGTTCCAATGGGGAGTGTTCATACAGCAAATCAAGGTCATATTCTTGTGTGGCTTAGCATTACTTAAAGGTGCTCTAAGTGATGTGACACGTTTTTTGGACTAAAACATTTGTTGTTACATACAGCAAACATCTCCTCACAATCTGCTAGCTGCCTGTCCCCTGAACACACTGTAAAAAACCACGGTCTCTGTAGACAGCCCAGGCTCCACAAACAGCTAAAAAACACAGTGGGCAAACCTAGCATAACAAACGAAATGAAACATAACAAACATTGTTCCAGCCAATAAACGACAAGAAGGATTTGGAGGAGGGGTTGGGTGGGGGTTAGTGCGCGTGAGTCTTTCAGGAGGCATGGGAGGGAGGGGGAGGAGGGAGCTATCCTCCGTTTTGTTTGACAATACTTCGAACGTCAACAAGAAGTGACATCAAACACAATCGCTTAGAGCGCCTTTAAGTATGCTGCACTACGGATAGTATACTGATCAGAAGTGTATAATCTCACTACCACACATGTGCTCATTAATAATGCACTGCAGTGCAGTTTAAATATCTACTATGGCATGACATTGGGATACTGCATGTCTTCCACCAGCTGTCTTGCACTACATTTTGTGTCCATTGTTATTAAAAGACTCCCGTGCACTATGTTCTCTTCAAAGCCTGCACGGAGGAGCCGTTCCGAAAGGCACCAGACAATATCTGGTGTAAACTTTGACAGGACACCCCAAACACAAGATAGTAAGTACTGGTCCACACACAACAAGCGTATTTTGCCATCATATACTTATACATACAAACAAATACTTTTCAAGTACTGCTGAAATACCCTAGATACAATCATATCTTGTTACCATTAAAAGTAGCCTGGCTTGCACGACAAAGCTCATGGGAGCTTAGTCTGGCCATCCTACAGTACTAAACGTATTCTGGGAGGCGGGCTTAACCTGTGTCCATCAGATGCCTCTGTATACTACTTGACGGATCTACAACCAATCAGACCACTCATTCTGATGACGTACTGTATGCGTAAGCTCGTTTCTCATTGGTGCCCATAGATTTGGGAAAAATAATTCCTCTAAAACGGCAGCCTGGCCAGACTGACTTGCTCGCGAAATTGAATATAGCGTCACAGGAAGTATGGGCAGGCCCAGGCTAATTAAAAGCATACTGTGTGCCTTTTCCACTTGTATTTAACCTAGTGTTACTTTAGTGGTTAGGACATGTTTTCTGTTGTGCATGTGCACTTAACTGTTCTACTGTCCTGTCTTGTCTTGTCTACGCGTCGGACAGTAAGAAACGTAACTTTGATTCCTTTGTATTTGTGGTTAAGTAGCCTGTTTTTGGAGTAGGAGGAAGGAATACAAAGCACATATTTTGTTGTTATAATGTAGTAGCATAAAAGTAAAAATTTAAGTAAAAGAAAAATAGTCAAGAAAAGCATAGATACCTGAAAATGCTACTTAAGTACTAGCTTTTCGTCTCTGATCTCAAAAGGCCTGAGAGGATGACTTTCTAGGGCTTTTGCTTGCCCTACAGCTAAAATTTAAGATTTACCAGGAAACCACTCTCTCTAGAACCCAGATCCTATACATTCATAACCTACCCTTAACCTACAAAAGCATATGGTTATGAATAATCCTAAATCATTCCGAGCCACCTAACAGGAAGGGAGTAGGAAGTGGGGGACGGATAAAATATCGTGGCCACTCTGACTATATAATAACCTCCGTGACCAGTGATTGACTCGGCCTGGTGTCGGAATAGAAAAAGCTGCAGGCCGCATCCAGAAATAGCCGTTTGGTAGCACCGTCCCTTGAAGGTGGCTGGGATGACAGGGGCAGCTGTTGCCAGAATGGGAGCAACCAGAGGCCCAGTAACACACACAGAAGAGAGGGAGAGAGCGCGAAAGAAAGGGGGGGGGGGGGGTGGGGGGACAGACACATTTAGCCTGCACATTTACTTTGCTGTGTGGGAATAGGGGCAGGGGGATTGCCAATGATAGAAACGCTGTCCAGTTGAGTCCTGCCAAACCATGTGCAACTTCGGTCACTGAGTAGCAGTCTTCTCTTTGCTTTGGTGAGTGAGTGTTTGGTTGTTACTATACAGTAAACATTAATGATTATCAAGGTCACTGTCATACATTTAGGTGCATGTCTAAACCTTGACATTGATTGCATGGGAAATGCCATTTCACAGTTGTTTTAGAGTGACTAGCACGTTTAAGAATTTCAATCAGAGATCTGATCAAATATCTCTCTTTTTGAGTGGCTTTAATCTTTAATTATCTTTAATTAACCTTGTTTTTATAGTAGGGTGACCAGACATCCCCCACTTTTATAGGGATAGTCTCCATTTTTGGAAATAGGAATGTCTGTTTTTTATAAGGAAATTCTTAGAGGTCTGTCTCTGTACTTTACAGATACCAGATAGTTAATGTGTGGGACAACTAATTTTATTGTGATGAGTCACTGTCACTGAACTCAAGACAGGTAGAGTGACACAGGGCTAGATAAGTTGTTTAAATCACTGCCAAGAGATTGTGTGATAGTGTGTTTATCTATACTAAAGGCTCATTTGGCTTCTGTGCTCCTTAGGGAGTTGCCTGAGCCACTGGTTGTGTGTCTACCCTGTTCCAAACACATTAAAACAGATTAAAACAATAGCTGTCCAGGTTTGGTTGTGGTCTCCACTGGACTGCCCATGCTACAAAGCGTGATCTGCCTGATGCCTAATAATCACATATAATATAATATAATATAATATAATATACTGTATATGCATAGCTTAATCTACTAACAAACATGCTATAGTGTTACGACCCAGGCTCATTTGGGCCGCAACATGAATGGAGACAAACACCAAAATACTTAATCAAGAAAATAAATGTATTTGTCAAGCAAAAACCAGAAAGTCTAGGGAAAAACGGATTGCATTATGAAAAGATGTAGTGGAAGCCGGCAGGTGATTATAGTGGCTGTATGTTGTGTAGGGCATGTAGGAGAGGGATGAGAGTGCGTGTGTGAGGTAGAGTAATGTGCGGGTCTGCGTGTGTGCGCGTGGTCGAGTGTGTGTAAGGAAAAGTTGTCTCAGCCTATATAGGCCGCGGTGAAATAAATGCGGGAACAGACAGGTGAAACTTATTATCATCCCCAGCATTCCCCGCCATCCCGGACTCCGCGGTTGTCCAGGAGACAGAGGGTCGTGACATATAGGTTTATTATCAGCAAATCATCCATGGAATTTGTGTCACAAGGGTATATAAATATGAACCCATGTGACTGCTCTGTTCATAAGTTGCATGTACTGTAATAATGACTAAAAGCAATTGTATAAATGCATGTATAAATGCATATTTTACAAGTTGAGGTGCTTAGTCATTTCAGCACTGCCATGAAACAGGAATGACACTACTGGATTGGTAGTTTCCATGCTTTTCTTGCCTGTATTTAAATGAGTAAGCTTTGATAACATTGTGTGATATTTATACCAGTATGACCTTTCACCACTGAGAGGACATATTATTGAGTCACTTCTAATGTGTCTTTTAAATACTTCAGCTTGTAGTGAGGGAAACAGCTGTGATATTCTGAGCACTCAACACTGATAGTAAGATACCCTCTTGCAGAGTAGGTTACAGGTTAAGATAGCAAACTCCCATAAGCAATACTGACCAACTCATGTTTAGCACAGAGCATGTAGCTGGCCTACAGAACATGTCATTTGTCTGGGGCAATAACATAAGGCCTGAATGTGGATTGGCCTGTCATAACTTTGTATTGTTGTTGACACTGTCAATTTAACACATTTAGCAGATATTATATTGCAATTTGTGGGTATTGTGGTTTTGTATTATTGTAGTGTTGTGGTATTATTGTTGTATTATATATATATATATATATTGTGTTATATATCCAAATGTTTGCCTACTTTAATTTAATACAGTATGATTCACCAGGCAAAAGGTCACCAGAGTTTGACTTATCTACATGATAGATGCTGGAACACTGTAATAATTGAATCAGAAGTCTGTGTGTATGTATGTGTGTGTGTGTGTGTGTGTGTGTGTGTGTGTGTGTGCGCGCGCAGGCACAGTTTTTAGACTGCTCTTGTTCATCTCCTGTATTTTGCGGCTGATTACAGAAGAGAAGAGGAGATCTGCAGCAGACTTCAGAGCCAGTGAGTTTCTCTTTGGACTGGAGAAATCATCTGTTTCTGTCAAGGCTATATCCGCCCTCTATCAGTCAAAAGTGGAAGCAGTGGAAACATCCAAAAATCAAGTTGGGTGACAAACATTTATGCACAGAAATGACAATATTCTGTAGAGCATATTATAACATCATACTGTACTGGCTAAAGCACGTAGTGTAGTGTACATACATGTATTCTTTGGTCTTTAGGGATTAGCAGATTTTTTTCATTTTAATAGTGGCAAGTGCATGCCTGGTAAACAATTTTGGTGGCTCTGAAAATCAGTAAACTATTTTGAATGAAAAGCAACCAACAAAAAATGATTTTCAAAGCTGACTTTTGCCAAGAATACCAGACATCAATATCTGCAAGAAATAATGACAAGATTACAATTCTGCTACTATAACCTGCAACTCATCTGCTGTTAATGACATTTAGTTTGTAAAGCCAAGAGGTTGCAAATATAATGATGTTGGCAAGATGTACAGCACATAACGGCATAACAACTTTTTTTTCTCAGGGAACTGATTTATCCAACATGTCTGGAAAGAGACCTAAATCAATTAAGGTAAGACACACTGTGAGTCATTTTTGAATGGACTAAATAAAAGAAAGCATGGAATGGCTTAGCAAAAGCAAAGTGATACCAGATCTGTCAATGATGTCAAATCACTGCATGTGTGTGTGGCCCCTGAATCATGGAAAAAAAGCCTAGGTCTGAAAAGTGGTTATACCACCCAGGTTGAAGTCATAGTCTGGAGTATTTTCAAGCGGTATGGTAGGAAGAAAAAACAGTAATCCAGTAAGTAGTCCAGGAGTAATCCAGGCTATTTGGTAACTAATGTAAGATGACTGTCCAGTTCATTTCACATGGCCCCATTCAGTTACCATAAGCTGCTTGTACACCATTTGATTTATGTTGTACCAAATTCTCTTGATCCTCTACCCACTGACAGCACTTGGTGAGCTCAAACAACAGGCCTATGGTTGAAAGTACTCCAAACTATTGCATGAAATGCAAAGGAATGGTCAGCTGATTAGACATTTACTAGGGAACAAAGGGTAAGCTTTGCTAACTGTATAGCTCTGTCTCAACCACAGATTCCGCATGACTGACACCACTTCTAGTCAAGTAGGAATTCTGTTACATTCATTCTGTTTTATGCTTTAATACAGGAGCTTTCCAAATGTTTACAGAGTAGTGAGTAAGCATTTTGTCAATTTAGTAAGTTCAAAGGAAAGTTACATTCAACAAAATCCTGAAACTGTCTCCACGTGACATGCACAAGTAAAATGTTTGGCTGAAATTGCGTGACAGATCTAATGGATCAAGTCAAAACATCTACCAGAACAGATTTGGACAACTTTCCTTTAAAGGTACACCAAACGTTTTTAGGTTAATTTACCAGTTGAGTAGTTACTTTAATGGTTAAATGGCTCATTACTGGTTGAATGAAGGTTATTATGTCTGCTTCTAGTGTTAAATCAGTGGTTATTAGATCTGAAACCAGGAGGAAACAAAACGGGTTGAAACTGAAGCAATATTAAAAATCTGTTAAAGGCCCACTAAGCAACATTTTTCATTTAATTAATCCATTTCATACTGTTTAGGATGCTAAAATGAGTCATTACACGGCGAACGAACGGTGTAGAATGCGCCACCGTTGCCAATAGTGGTAGATACAGCACTTGCAATGTTCAGCAGCGCGGTCCGCCTCCAATAGAATGCAGTGCAATACAATGCAATACAGCGGTCTTTAGAGGGAGCTCGTGAGAGAGAAAAACAGAATGTTGCTTAGCCCCTATTTAAAAAATGATCATGGAAAGTTCATATTCTTTGGTTTGCAAGTAATTTCAGACAGACTGGTGAGAATGTACAACGTTGTTGCCATTTGTTTTAAAAATCAACGGACATATGGGGAGCTCTGAAAAAAAAATTGCAGTCTTGTCCTACATGTCTTTAAGGACACCGTGACATGCATGGCACAATGCTGTTTGTAGGATTTCTTATGGACTGGGTTGGCTAATCGTCTACTTGAAGCATGAAGCATGTTATTGGTCAGGTATGTAACACTGCATGGCCTCCAAGAATGTCACAAATGACACTTAAAAAGAAGCAAACATAACATGTGTTTACTTTGATTTTTTTCTTCAAGATGGCAGAACATTCCCAAGCTTCTCAAAGAGACCTTTCAGAGAAACACTTGATAGATGATCCTTCACAGAGTGCTGCTAAAAGATCCCAGGCGTCCAGTGCAAACACAACCCAAAACCCCTCGCGTCCATGTCCCTTGCCCACTGCACCTTCCAAAGAGGCATTCTCAGCATTGTATCAGCAACGCCAGAAATGTGAACTAAAACGACTGCTCAAGCACACTTGTCCCGAGCTGAAGAGTCTGGATGGGGTGGTAGACGAGGAACTGGCCGATGTCTGGGGGTCTGAGTCCACAGCTGTGGACACTGGATACCAGGGAGAGGTCCTGTCAAGGCGCTGGATATTTGAGAACTGTGCTCTTGACAACATTGGGGACCCCAGTGACTCAAAAACCCACTCAGAGGGAGAGGGGCGGGTCACCACAGAGGAGCAAAAAATGTCCCCTCCCAATGTGGTGCAGTCCATGACAAGACCCATGCCTGAGAGTTTAATAACACCCTTGTTCCCAGTGGAATGCCGTCTGGACCAGCCACATCCTCTGATAGCCTCAGAGGTCATTTCAAGAGATCAAACAAATAGCAATGTTGAGGAGGAAAGAATGGCTGATGTTCGCTCTACACGAATGATGTTTGAATCTCAGAAAATCTCTCAACATATGGACAGCCATGAGAATGTCATTGGAACAAAGGTAGTCGTCTCTGCAGAAGAAAAAGGAGCAGTCAAAAAGCAAATGAAGGTTTTTAGCTCAAACAATAAAAATCCTGGATTTGTTTTTGGTAAATATTTAGGAAACTCTTACCTCAAAGAGGGAGAAAAAAGACAAAGTGGAGACCCATCTTCACAAAATAGTTTGGCCAGTTCTCAGGAGGAAACACATAAGGCAAATGTTAAGGACCGGGCACACATATTTGAATCCACACCATTTAATAAAATTAACTTTAGAGAGGGATACGACACAACAGACGTGAGTGTGAACGAAAGGCTTAAATGTCTGTATAACTTTAATGCCATTCATTCAAATGGCACAATAGTTGAATCTTTTGAAGCAGGCACAGCCAAAAAGGCTACATACACCTACACCATTGGGCATTGTCCACAAATTCAGACAGAGGAAATCATTACTGGGAACATGAAAAATATTCTACTTCAGCTTTTTCCCAGGACAGACCTCACACCCTGTGTGAGATTTATAAAGGAAGACGAACAGGGCAATGTGGAGATTAGGGAGATAGATGTGCCCGTCCATCAACTTCCTTTCACAACGCACCAAGACAGAGAATGCAGAACAGTCAATCTGGTCCAAGTTGTTGAGGATCTACTCAATATAGACAGCTCTTTGAAAAAGGGCATTATTATCCAAGAGGAAACTTCACATGAAGCTGCTCAAGTGTCCGTTTACTCACTCTTCAGTCATGAGGACCTAGATATGAAGGGATTTCCACCACAGGTAACTACAGAGGAACAAATGGAGATTAGCACCCTTGAAGAGACTGAAGAAGAAGTCAAAGGAGATGTTAAGGGAACTATTAGAACCCTTTTGGCCAGTGCTCAGGACAAAATGGCTTCTGGTACACGTAAAGTTGTGGAGAGTGAGCGTGGGAATGTGAAACTGTTCAGAAAGTGTATTGAGAAGGGAGATCTGGAATATCTGAAGAGTCTTCAGAAAACACCATCTGAGGAAGATCTGAACTCACCTGCTGAGGAGGTGAAGGTCCCTATTACAGAAGAGGAGGCCATAGAGATTGTTCCAGGAAGTGTGAAGAACATGAAAAGTTTTTTCTCTTGTCACAATGATGTACCCTGCCCAAGTTATTCTTATGGCAGACAGACAAAGACCCTCCAGAAAGAAAACGTTTCAGCGTCAAATACTGCAATAAAATGTTCACTAGATGAAATCACAATCCAAAACACAACAGACGGAGACAGTGATTCAATGCAAAGTAGAAAGATACCTGATATTCCTTTGCAGGACCCAGCGAGTGGATCTTCAACACATGATGACAACCAAGACAAAGGGAATGTCTTGGGAGAGAAGTTGGTGGAGGCAGTAGAAGATGACCTTAACAATCTTCAAGCAGCCATTTTAAGTCTTCAACAAGCCACATTGGAGGCAAGGGCACTGCAGAGTAGTATTCAAGAGAAACAAGAGGCTAGAGTAAAGCAAGAAAGCACTCACGTCTCAGTGAAGGATGGTTTTATTAATGAGAAAAGTATGATGCCTTCAGTGTCACAGCAGCTAGACAACAGCCATACACCAAATAGCTTCCCAGTTCAAGACAAATATACATACTCACCAGATACAGAAAGAATGGATATCACTGAGGAGAAGAAACAAATGATGCTAGACAATACCTCTTTGGACAATCAAACAAACTCTAAAGGAGAGACACATGCAGAGAGCAATGACACAATGTTGATTAAGAAAGCTCATATTCAGGAAACTATCAGGACCTTGCAGAGCAGTGCAAGGGAGCTCCCATCTGAGGAGGAGAAGGAAGAAATTGTTAAAGGCAATGTCCAGGCAGCACTTAATTCCCTGGGTCAGTCCAGCTTAAACGTCACCAAGGGTGATTTCAAAGCAGCAGTAATCTACAATAAAGCAGGAAAGACACACAAGCAAAGAAAAAAAGCAATGAAGATGGAAAGTGTGGTTACACACAGTGATGAGTTAGTGACCCCACCTGATGACAGTAACTCTATTCCCAAGGTGTCATCTCCAATGGACCAACAGGGAGCCATCTTAGAATCTAATGAGTCTTCGGCTGTATTTATAGAAGAAACTATCAGGTCCTTACAGGCCAGTGCAAGTGAACCTCCCTTGGAGGAGGAAAAAGAGGAGAAGGAGGACATTTTTAGGGGCAACATCCAGGCAGCGCTTAAATCCCTGGGCCAGTCTAGTCTAAATGTCACCCAGAGTGATTTCAAAGCTGCCATGATTTATAGAGATGCAGGAAAGGCATATGAGCAAAGAAAAAAATCAGTGAAGACAGAGAATGTGGTTAAGGTGAGTGAGGAGTTAGTGACCCCATCTGACAACAATGATAACAGCTCGATTCCCACTGCATCAGCCCCATTGGACCAACAGGGTGCAATCTTAGTTTCCAATGAACTTACTGTTGCAGTCACAGATTCAAACCAATGTACAATGGAAACACCTCAGAGCTTAAACAGCAAAGGACAACATTCTGCTTCATCAAAGAAATCCAAGAAAAAGGGTAAAAATGCTCAAGGGCAAAAGCCTACTATACCTCCAAAACCAGATCATCTGAAAGCAAAACCTGCTGATAAGAATAACTTATCTCCACAAAGTAACGAAAAACACAAAGTTGGACAAGATGGTCCAAAAACTCTTAAAGAACCTGAAATGGAGAAGCCTCCAGGACAATCACCTCAGTCAGGACCAATATCGTACAAAGATGCCCTTTGCAAAGGTTTGATGAAATCCCCTGAGGTCAATGTCACTGCATGCCAAATCACAAGAACACCAGCAATTCTTCCATGTGATGCCACTGAAAAAAAGACATGTGATAGTTTGGAGAGCAATGAAATTGTAAAGCAGGCAGGATCAGAGGCAGAATGTACATCTACGGTCATTAGCAGTAAAGCAGAGGAAAAAGCTGTCTCCTCACAAGAAATACAGGAAGCCAAGAGTTGCCATATACTAGAACAGAGTTCCTCTGCTATTTTCCAAGCCACCAATGAGTTTGTGTCAGGGTTTCAAGCACAGCTGCAGAATTTTGGCCCACCTGACCAGAATGTGAAAAAAAGCAAGCCAGTCAAACCAAAACGGATGAAAATGGCAAAAGAAAACACTGAGAATCCAAAAGAGGTGTCTTTACCACAACCATGTTACAGCACTAATTCAGCACGTCATGTGGAATCACACCCAATCAAAAATGATGAACAGAAAATAGATGAATCTAAAGTTGTAATGAGGGAAAAGAAAATAAAGAAAGAGAGCGAGGAAGAAAGAATGCAGAGGCTGTCAGTTCACAGGGATGAGATCATGCGAGGGAATGTGACAACAGCGATGGAGATTTTTGACAACCTGCGCAAACAAGAGGAGTTGAAAAACATCTTGTCAAAGGTTGAGGAGGTTGAGGCAGACACTACTGAAGTTGACGTGAAGGCATTGAGAAGAATCTTCGAGAATGTACCAGACTGGGTCAGAATAACACCAAAAAAGCTAAAACCACAACAGGCAAAGACTGAGGAGAAATGTGAATCTCCAACAAAAGGATCAGAGATGTCTTCCATGGAGCTGGCATTTGGTGACCTTGAGAAAGCTAGCACTGAGATTTTGAATTTGAAAGAGCAAACCCTTGCAAAACTTCTGGATATTGAAGAAGCCATAAGAAAAGCTCTTCTCTCAGTCTCCACACTAAAATCAGAGTCCGACATCACTGGTTTGTCTGGTTTGTTCAGGGAGTCTATGGGATCTCCAGCCCAGGCATCTCCATCCTTCAGCAACATTCGTAAAATCAGCATAGGCTCTAGTAAATCACAAAAGGCCCTGGGGCAACAGAAACAAGCAGTCTGCATAAACCAAAGCTCCGGATCATGTGACATGGCCGATACTAGACCAATGCTTGAAATACCTGCCGTCAAACAGAGGGCTGGTTCGCCATCCTCCCCCTCATTTATCTCCATACAGTCTGGGGTGAGGAAGGAGTCAGATTCTCCCAGTCCGATAAGCAGTCCTCAAATGCCTAGTGCAAAGTCAGAGAGATTCCAGTCCACAAAGGATCTTGTTGTTAAAAGTGGCAGAGCAGAGGAAAGCATCATGGGTAAAAAGAGTGATTGCTCATATGTCACTAAAGCTCTTAGTTCCATGGACAACCCCTTTGATCAACATCACTTCAATGTGCTCGAGGTACAAACAGAGCCAAGGGGCAAAAGAGGGTCTGAAAAGAAAACAATCAAAGAAGACTATGAGAAAACAGACTGCTTTGGAAACCGATTTTACTCCACAAAGACCTCCACAGTGGTAACCACACAGCCGGAGACCATGTCATCCAGCTCCCAAACAGTAACCAGCCCAACAAGATCAGAGTTTGTGAAACACCCCAAAGTCAACTTGCCATTCTTCAGAGAGGACAGGCCTTCAGTGTAACGTTGTTATTCCAGAAAGGAAATGTAAAAACAGCCTGAGGGAAAAGCACTCACAATCGTTTGGCTATTAGTACACTGTCTCCAGACTTGTCTAAACACTGCAGTGTATTAATTACATTTTGTCCATTTTCTTTTTTTATATTTATACCATTTCATATTTATGTCTGCTGTATGCCTCTTTTAAAGTGAATTTTACGTTTTGTTTGAATATTAAACATTATTTGGGAAAATCACTGTTTGTAATTATTGCGTTTTGCAGTTAATTGTTTAGAGTAGGAATCTTTATTCCATGTTGAATATTTATATTTGAATATTATATTTAAAAATTGAAAACATGTAAACTGTATAATCTGACTAATGTACTGTACAAACACCGTCACTACAGTTTCAAGCCGCCGCACAGGTCATGTGCTCTGTGTGTCTGAAGCCTGTCTACCCAATGGAAAGGATGGTGACAGATAAGTTTGTATTTCACAAGAACTGCTTCTGCTGCAAACACTGCCAAAAGAAACTGAGGTGAGGAAATGCCTCTAATCTGAAAAGCACAGATAGATTGCATGCATGTTTAATTCCCCACACACATAATAAACTGCACTGATTAAAGAGGCACTCAGTAAGTTTATGCGACCATTTTTGTCGTCATAAAATCGCTTTTTTTCTGTTAGACTGGTCTGTTGTGTTGCAAACGGCGATTGAGTGCACTGCTGTACAGCCCTGTATAGTGAATACAGAACTTGCAACTTCTGAGGGAGTGTACACTACAGCAATACAGCTAACTGTACAGAGCTCCCCCTACAGGTTTGTGGCGTTTAATGCAGGGTTTAAAAACAGACTTACTGAGTGCCTCTTTAAGTGAAATGAGCTAATTTTTTACTCACACAACTAATTACAATCACAGGCTTTTCACATAATCAGTCTCTTGGAAAATGTCTTCACCATAGGATGCTCCACAAGCCCTTGCTCTAGCACTGTTTTGATTACTTATTATGTTTTGTGACAGTGAAGCTGAAGGTTAATGAAAGATTATGAAACGGCAAGAATTGTGTTTGCTGATCACTGAAATTCACAAATTTACACATTCATTCAAAGGTTTCAAGCTAATTTGATTAATTAAACTTTATTATTCTTAATTATTTTGTTTTTCGATAGGAAAATGTCATTGCTATTTCATGACAATATCATGACATTGTTAAAACCAGCAAATATTTGTGTTTTTTATCTTAGCCTTGGCAATTATGCACCTCTTTATGGAGAGTTTTACTGCGTGTTTCACTACCAGCAGTTATTCAGGAGAAAAGGCAACTATGACGAAGGTTTCGGCCGTCCGCAACACAAAGACCGCTGGCTTCAGCATGTTGTCAATGGTATATAGACTGTGATTCTGATTTATTATACTTTCAAGTTCTATGTACATCTTAAAGATCAACCACTACAATACAAATGCAGTGTATAATGATTCACAAAAAAACATCACTATCAGCATTTGTCCAGTTACATCCCAGTTAAGGTTAATAAAGTGGGATTGTCTGTATTTGAATATTTGTTGTATTCTGGGAGCACAAAATCAGAATTCAAACATTTAAAGTTTGAAATTAATATTTCTAACTGAATGATAATGTATTACTTCTATTGTACACCATAGATTAAAAAAATAACAATTCTTTTACAAAAATTAGCAATACACATAAATAAATGACAATAATACATCTGAGATATTACACAGGAAACAGTAGAAATCCTCCACGCAGCCACAAAGCAGACTTCATTCATTAAATATATGAATCTATATGAATGTATTTAATAACATATTATGAAATCATACAGAATGTTAAAAAATAAAAGTCTTAAATAGCATGAATATCATACCTCAATTTAAGTGACATTTAAAAAGAATATACATTTTTCTGTACAGCTTTGTGTAATTGTCCAGTAAAACTTGATTTAATGTCATTACAGTTTGGTAGTTTGAAGCACTTTTTCCTCTTCCCCAGTGAAAGGTATATTTTCATGTTTTCTACAAAAAATAAAAGTTGGAATATTAACCTTTACCAGTCAACTGTACTGTATGCAGTGGTACATCATTTGGTTCCCTAGGTAACCAACTCACCTTTCATCATGTTCTGGGTCGGCGTGGTCCGCTAGCTCTGTGTTGAGGGTCTCAGGAAGCATAAAGCAGAGTGCTCCGCCCAGGAACGGGAGGGAGCCGTAGACGATCATGGGGATGGCTTTGTGGTACTCCCCCAAGAGCCCAATCAATGGCGCGAGGATGCCAGCCACTCGCGCCGACATGGAGTTCAGCCCCACTCCACTCTGCCTGTGTGACAGAGAGTCAAGTCAAACACACAAGCAAACAGCAAAGTCCATTTGCCCTCTGTGTCTTATATCCAGGTACTGGTGGGTTGCAAGTTCAAAAGTTGTGCAAAATAGATATAGATAAAATAAATAAATGAATAAATAACAAAAAAGGTGACTACCACTCACTTGAAGGTGATAAATGTAATCTCGTATTAAGCATATTGTATTTTGCTTAGTTCAAAAAGCTTTCTTTAAGAGCTCCCCTTCCTCATATTTTTCAATTAAAAACCTGATCTAGTTACCCGGTGTGTGGTGTGTGGTGTGTGGTGGTCATCTTTTGTTTGCTTACAGTGAACACACACATGGTAAAGCACACACTAATCCAAAGCAGTGAATTACTACTGTACAGCGGTGCCTGGGAAGCAGTAAGGGTTAAGAAAAAAACGCTTAAATACTATTGCCTGTTTTTCCTACTGGTTAGGGCTCGCACAGAACCCTTTAGTTACAAGCGTGAAGCCCTAACCAGTAGGCCGGTGTGACATCCAATCAGTGTAAAGCTTTTGTATGTTACTGATAATCAGCAGTCTTGCTGTCTTCATAGTGGACACTCACCTCACCACAGTAGGGTAGAGTTCAGCTGTGTACACATACACAATGGTGAAGGAGGCAGCCAGGCAAAACTTCCCCAACACAGCAATCACCGTGACCACAATGGGTAAATCTAGGATTTACAGCATCCACAATATTAATTCGCAGATTTCTATCAACTTCATAACAATTTGTTTATGTACCACAGCACTGTATAGCCAATATAAAGACATAAAAGACATAAAAGGTGATGTTTGCTAAGCAAATTAAGGTGAGGTTTGTCTGATTTAAGATGATGTTTACTAATATCATACTAAACTGATCATGCAGTGGTCATGACCCTCAATCTCTGGTACTAATCTGAGTGAAAATTGTTCACACTACGGAGTAGACAGAGGGGCACTAGAAATATGTAAGGTTATAATATATCAATGTTCTCTGGGCCTCTCCCAGTGCCATGCCAGAATTCTTCATAGTTCCATGTCATTTGAGAATCTAAAATCACGTTTTTTTCTGTTGGTGTTAGAACTCCTCGCAACTACAGAGGAAATTAAATTACATAAAATCTCAGAGAACAGACGGATGAACGGTTGAAAGGTAAAACTCAACTGTTTAACTAGTTGAGAGGAGGTGGAAAATGAGTGTGTGTATTCAAATGGTGGCGTATCTCTTTAATATCATGGGTGGTGTCCAGATGGCAATAGAGTGACTGCACAATATTGTTGAGTACTTCATAGTCTGGCTACAGCTGAAACTAGTTACCAAGGCTATCAACAACCTGTTCCAACCAGTACAAATGGCATGAATCATTGTGCCTGTGTGCTTGCTTGGGAGAGAAACTGGGTAAAGGGTAATATTGCCACAGGGGAAAGCGGGACTGAAAGCTAAACAAAACAGCCTTTTCAGATTACAAAAATGTGTCCCATTTTATGAACTGGAATGGACTGGGGAGAAGTGATTAAAAATTACTTAAAACAGCTGACACATCTTACAAATGAAACAATATGTACTGGGTAAAGGAATCACCTTTTCCATACATGATCAAAACCTTCTTCGTGTATGTTTACTGACAATCTTGAAATGCTCATAATTTATCTGATTCTTCAGTAGATCCTACTGGTTAAGCCTTTTTTAAAGATTATTAGTATCCTACCAAACAGGCCAACAGATACCTTCAGGGATGGCAGGAATGATGAGGCATGCCGCCCCACCGATAAAGAGGAACACACTCTGGCAGATCCTGCGTCCAAAGTGTTCAATGAGCGGGAAGCAGCCCAGGCGGGCGGGAACCTCTGCGATGCCAAATATGAGCTGTGTGAGGTAGATGTCCAAACCAAAGTTGCCCACATTTAGACTCACCCCATAGTACACCAGGCTGGTTACAAACCTGCAAGGAAAGGACGGCAGAGGAGATGCAGGCAAACATGTGGTCAGAAACAGCATGGGGATTGAGTATAGTGTCTAGCTGTTTGTGCAGCTGTTTATGTCAGAACTGTGCACTAACCAGATGTAGCACATAATGAGAGCTCTTTTTCTCAGGTAGGGTATTCTGAAGAGGTCCAACATGTTCCCAGTTTTGGCTGTGCTGTCATTCTCTAACTGAAGAGAGAGAAAAAAACATCCAGGGTAGCTAAGCAAGACAGCTACTCACCAACAACAGCACATGTCACATCAATGACTTGGAACAATGGAACTGTAGAACACACCTTCTCCAGCAGAGTTTCCGGAACTTTTCTACCATTCACCCGAGCAACTTTCTGAATTTCTTTCCGTGCTTCCTCTTTCCTGCCTTGTGTGAGCAGCCAGCGTGCCGATTCTGGGAGAATCCTTCACAGTAGAAAAGATGCACAGGGGGTGAACTGACCAAGGTGAGATAACACTACAGTAACTGTAAGACTAAAATCAGACTACATTTACCACTGCTCCTATTAAATAGTAGATACACATCCAGCATGGTCACATAGGTGAGGTACACTCAACCACATCCCAGTAGTTGCCCAAAAATCATTCCAGCCTTGTATCAATCAGTACATCTTTGTATGTTGTTCTGAGTCAGTGACCACATATACTGCTACATCTCCCACAACACTATGCTATCACACATTCACAATTATTTTAATTACCATAATAATGTATAAGAAAGTTAGCTCATCACTGGATAACATCTGAAAGCAGGGATGGCAGGTCTTACCAATAGTACACACCCAGTAGCACCACAGGGGCAGACAGCACCAGTTGGAGAAGCCTCCAGTCTCGGATGGCGTAGGAAATGCCCGAGAGTAGCATGAGGCCCAGTGCGTAGCAGCAGTGGGAAAGGATGGTAAAGAGGGCTCTCTTCGAGGTGCCACACCACTCAGCTCCTGTGTGATCCCACCGTGCCAAAAGA
Source organism: Limnothrissa miodon (assembly GCA_017657215.1). Taxonomy (NCBI): domain Eukaryota; kingdom Metazoa; phylum Chordata; class Actinopteri; order Clupeiformes; family Clupeidae; genus Limnothrissa; species Limnothrissa miodon. The sequence goes on along the minus strand of JAGFZM010000126.1, from coordinate 722,804 downwards.
TGGATATGTTCATGTGGCTTGTTTTTGTCAAAAGATGTTATGTTTTTAATGTTTAATTTGTGTGTGTGTGTGTGTGTGTGTGTGTGTGTGAGTATGGATTTGGCTTAATAATACTTTGGCACCCCATATACTGTGCACACATATCTGAAAGGCATTATAGCTTAGTATTTAACATGCTCTGTCAGAACAGCACAGGATAGATCATTTATAAAAGAGATGGCACTGCAGCAAAATGAAAAAAAGAAATGATGGCATTATGAAACATTTCAGGGGAACTAACTTACCTAGGACAAATGCATTTATGGCGATCCCTGATATTGTGATACCAACAACAAATCTCAGGGCAATATACACATAAATGTTTGGAGAGAAGGCTGCGCCAACACCAAAAAGTAATTGTAGGAGCAGGGACAACAATACGACAAATCGCCGGCCATACCTGCAAAAGGAGAATCATTCATAGTAAATTCTGCAGTGTTGTGAGAGTGTATGATGATTGATGATTATTACTATTAGGCTGCTATTAAAGGCTCAATGTGGGCTGTATCTTCACTACATGCAGCGAAGCTACTAGTTTAACTACATTCCAAGTAGTGAGGTTGTTGCAAAGTTATTTTCTGAATCTGATACCTTTTCATTTATTTAGTTCATTTTTGGCCAGTTCATTTAGTGTGAGGTAGTGTGAGATTTCTAATAGGTAACAGCCCATAGCAACAAATCTTACATCTAGGCCATGCAGTACATTTCTCTTTAAATTTTACAATAATGTAATGTATTTGTTACATGAGAGGTACCATAATCAAAAAATGTCCAACACTGAAAGTGCGTTAAAAGCAGACATTGGAGTCGCTGACCAATTAAAGGCATAGCGGAGAATGTTTGTTGCGCGTGTCAGCCATACTTGTCTGCCATCGGCCCCAGCAGCAGTGCCCCAACTAGGAGTCCAGCCATGTAGATGGACTGGGAGGCCTCATTCAGAGCACTGTTACCACACACCAAGCTGAACTGGAATTGGGTTAGAAAAGAGACATGGAGCAAGAACACATCCACGGCAGAAGAGATGCATGATTTAGTGCTTGTCAGTAATTAGTCAAATGGATCTAAGACTCCCCCTGACGATCCCTCAAATAAAAAAAATAATTAATTATTCCTTCCTTATATATTCACAATATGCGTGCAATGAGAGCAGTTCAGCAATAACATATCACTAAACAATAATACAACACAATTAAATATAGGATAGGATACCTCAGTTATTAAAGAGGTGGTTCCTTCAGGCGCACTAAATTTCCATCCGTCGTTACACTGAGTCGTGCTATTGAGCCCGTACTTTTCAATAGTGTCCAAGTCTTGGTCCACGGGTGTGAACATCTCGCAGCTGTGATACTTTCCATCATTGTCCAAAGGGAGAGTTAGATTTAATACTTTGTCATACGTTAAATTGGGCCCAGTATCCAAGATCCAATCCGTATTGCAGTGGTGAGAGAAAGAAAGACCGGTGAAAATCTGGCCAAACATGTGAAAAGCAGTGAAGATGTTGGGTATGCATATTGCCACCAGCAGCCTCTTTTGAAAAACTCCGAACTCTCCGATTTCCGTCAATATCTGCCCGAAGCCGATCATATTCCTTCTGGAGATTATCCTCTCGTTAACAACCAAACCCTTGTGTAGCCTGAGTGACAATTAACGCGTTTAAATGTTTACATTATAGTAGCCTATTGTACCTTCCGTAATTAGTCGAATAGAAATAAGCGAATAATAAAGTCAACCCAATATATACGTATACAGATATGTCACGACAACGAACTCATGAGGGCTAGGTTAGGACATAATAAGCTTTAAATAAAAGAGTCAACTTATTGCTCAGCATATTTCAGTTTAGGGAACTTTGGAGCACACGAATGCACGTGCCCTCCAGACTTTGTAACTGCAGCTAAACCGGTCAATCTCACAGAGGGGACGCCCGACTTTTAACTATGTAACTATGATGTTTATGAATGATGACTGTAGCCTAGGTCTGAACTATCGTACATTGCTTATCTCATTCCCACGTTGATAGGCTACTGGAACGATGTCATCCTGCTTTCAGTTTAAGATGCTCTAATAGCAGATTTCGACCTTTCCCCCTGCGATTGTAAAGGGAAAGATACAAGTCCCAAATACACTATGTTTTTCCATGTGTATCTGCTCTGAATAGAACAAACCCCACAGAATAGTCAGTTACAGTTAGGGTATGGGCAAGTCTATTTCAGATGCATTTGGTCTCTGATAAGCTACAGTTTCCCCCTTCAACAGAAATCGTTCAAGTTCAGCACCACTAACAACGCCATTTTCCCCCTTTGTTTTGGAAAGAATAAGAAAGAGTGGTGAATCTGATTCAGGACAAGGTGCTCATGTAACAGCTGATATGTTCATTCTTTATTGATTAAAAATAATCAGAAACATGCTTGGAAGTCCAAAACCAACAAAAAGGAGCAGATTTTAAGAGTCAAAGTGAAAATAAAAATAAAATGAATCTTTTTCTTTTAAATATTCTACAGTTCTGAGTTATTGCCTACAACAAATCAATGTGTGAAGGGTGTCTTGTCTCCATTTCCCAATTCTACAGTACAAGCGGTACTGTTTATGCACTTGTTACTCTGCAAAAGTGACAAGTTGACAGATGTGAAACAGAAAAAGAAAAATGGTTGCTTTACAAGGTTCAATGCACTTTTTTGTCTACTACAGGCAACAGGAAAAGTCAATGGCACTGAATGTTGAAGTGTTGAAAATATGTATATTGCCGTCTTGATGTTGGAATCTTATCACACTTGTTTCCAATGCAAAAAGAAACAACATTCCCTCAGCTGGAGTGCTAGTGCCAACAAACATGTCTCATGCACACCACAGACTAGAGAATCTTGCTTCTGAAGCTGGTGTTGAGGAAGGGTTGTCAATTGGTTAATAGGATTTTATAAAAGGGCGAGTTGCTGAAAACTCTTGCGAAACGAGTGAGTTGAACATAGGGGTGGGAAAGGTAGGGGGCTATAACTGGACCTTTTTTTAGGTAGAACCTGACAGCATGTAGAGATGACCAGTTCTCGGGTGCAAATTTGGGAATCTTTCTGTGTCTCTCACTCTCTCTGCGCGTGCGTGTGTGTGTGTGCGCACTGAGACTGGCACCTTTTGTGAACCTTTAATGCAAAGAAAACAAACCCAAACAAAACTAAACATAAATCCCACCCCTTCCTATTTGAGGAGTGTGGGTGGGGAGAACAAAATGTAATGTGCATAATATGGGGCATTTTAACAGAGACTCCACCACACATAGCTGTTGATTGACTCAGTACATAAAGAGAAATAAGCCCTTCTTCAATCCAGCAAATTCTACAACTGAAAATGCTGTTATTGGCTGAAAAAGGCAGACAGACTCCTAAATGCTGATCATTTTCATTTAGATTAGACCTGCTTATGATGACAAATCTTATCAAAGGCAGAAGAAATTGAAGAAGAAAAAAAAAAAAGACAAAAGCTCAAACTTGCATGGTGTCCTTTAAAGCCTTCTTCAAACAAACACCACCACCTCTACCTCTCTAAAAGACACAAAGGCCAAAAGTGAAACACGCAGTATAAAAAAAAATCAAAACGGAAGTCTCATTATGTACATACTAAGGAGGTTAAATCAAGAACTGTTTCACCCATTTGAGCAAATGCACTCACAATTCTTTTTTTTCTTCTTCCAATGCATATGAAAGAAAAAAAAGATTCCAAAAAGACACAGCTGACACCAACATACAAACACTCATTTGTTTTCATCATACACAACACTTGTGGCTTCAGTTACTTAGCTGAAAAACTTTTGTTGTTTGATTTACATTGCTTTTTAAATAGATAACTGAGAACTAAAGAAATTCACTGACGGCAAGAGCACTATAAACAAAGGCCAAAAAGCTACTTGCGGAGAACAAGCTGTGTGTATAGTAAGACTACTGAAATGTTTTTTTTTTCTTTTGTCTGTGAGTGTCTGGAAAAATCTGATCTGACTGAATGTGTATATCTTGTGCGAGTCCATTTGTCTAAACTACATGCAGGCTACACTATGACAATTGACATTAAGCTGTAATGCAATCCGCTGTAAATCGTCACCCACTGAACTACTGTATTTGTAGTTGATTTAAAGAAAAGCACCCAGTTGAGAGACTTGCTTCACTAAACCTAACCTGAAGTCATTAGTTTACCACATGGTCAAGTTATTGAATCCCTCAACCTTAGACATAAACTAATGTTACAGCTGACACTAGCATTTCCAACAAGACGAAAAAATTTGAAAAAAAAAAAAAACTAACAAAAAAACCATATCCTACTTTAAACTACACACTAGAGTGCAGCTAATAGCAAATAGTTGACCTAGCTCAAGCAGTGCAAGGACTAGGACCATGTCCATTTTAAGCTAGCATTTGAATGTGCTACAGCAGTGATAACCCACAGGACGACCAACTCCAAAACAGATCGGCTTCTATCTGACCCTCATCTGACACCATGACTGCCATAACCGTGCCAGACCACAGCCAGTGTGTGTGTGTATGTATATATGTATGTGTGTCTGCCTGCACATATTTGTGTGTGTGCGTATGTGTCTGAGTGTGTGGGATAACCACAGCCAAGCCAACAGAACTGACTAGGCACTTACCATGAGACTTTTACCGATGAACTAAACTGACGAAGAAGAAGGTCCCTTGCACTGATTGGTCAGGGAACTCTTCATATATTTGTGGCTGTGTGAACTTGATTGGCAACTATATGCTCTGAAGGTTTGATAAACTGATAGCATGCTCTGTTGGTTTTGCGTGGTTAACTCCCTCCCGCACAAAGAGGGTACTACAAGTTAAAAGTTTGACTTTCAGTAATTGAAACCACATTCGCTCATGTTCAGAAATCGTAAGCTCCACAATTCATACAGGAACACCCCTATACATGCATTCAGTAGTTTTTTTTTTTTTGAATAAGGCATTATTACATTTCTTTTTTACCAGGACTTGAGGGCTTTAGTTTAGATTGTGCAAAATGTACCACGTTATTACAGAAAGAAAGAAAGGATGAGAGGGGAAAAAAGTTAAAAAAAAAAAAAAGACAACATAACATAATAGAATATATCTGGTTGGTATTGAGAATTGCATCCTTCTACACATATGCTGTAAACTTTTGTGTGGTTCCTATGGGTTATGGATTCTGATACACGCCATCACCTTCGTCCTCCACTCGATGAAGCAGAGTGATATGGATATGTCCTATGGGACTGACTGACGTGATGGGTCTTTTCTCTTTGGCAGCAGTGGTTTATTTAGGGCCATCCACAAAAATGCATCAATTTGTCATTCTATAGTTTTTTTTTCACATTTTTAGGCAAGTCACGGTCCCACTTTGTTTTTTTTTTTGTTTTGTTTTTGTTTTTTTTTCTTTAAGTTTAGCTGATGCTGAGCTGGGCAAATCCCATGAGTTTGACATCATCAGGGATCTCAGAACCTTCCACACCAGAAGCCTAAAGGGTGCAAAAAGAGTGAAGCAACATTAAAATTACAGAATCCGGTGAAAAAGACACAAACGGCATGTGCATATTTATTTAGTTAAGTAATCAAAAAGATGGCCTGCGCCTTTAAAGGTAGCTTTAGTCGCGTGGAGGTGCGTTGGCTTTGAATATAGAGCAATTCAAAATCAGAAAAACTGAAGCTCGCACTCAGTGAAAAATTGAAAAGAGATGCCCATACAGAAGTGGGTTTTATTTAGTTTCCACTTACCAGCTTGAAAGTTACATTTTTATTGGTATGTGGCTCGTCAACAATTTTCTGCAAGTTAGCAGCAACTGAAACAAGACATGAAATGTGTGAGCCAAAAGAATTATGTGAGTATTCCATATTCTTAAACAGATAGTTCCAGTTGTTGATTATGATTGGTTGAAATATATTGCTAAATTATTAAAACACAAATTAATTTCATCGTAGATATGCAGGTTAAAAGATAACAATTACTTATTTCAACCTATGACACTATAACTATCCAGTCATTACTAACTGGCATTTAAAAGTCCCACTGTGGTCCATTAATCTCCTTTTGCACACACGTTTTACCCTTGAAGTGATCAGTAGTGATGCTTTGGTACTGCATGACAGGTTATGTCAGGCAGCCCTTATTTTTTTGACATGGCAGAAATCCAACAGGATCAGACTGGAGATTAGTCAGTTCAGGTTGATCATTGTCGACTGATTAGTAGAGTTTCCATCCAACTTGTTAATGTGCACCGAAGTTATGCAAATTAAAATCCTAGAGACATCTGCCGCATTCCTGCAGAAAATGTGCAGCATTCACTTGATCTAAACATAGTTTCAGGTTTCTTGCAGGGAACTTTAGTATTAGTATTTAGCATTTAGCATATTGTGACTAAAGTGGTTGAAAACTGCATCTAATTGCATTTACAGAACCGAAATTCTGTGCTTTACAGCAACAGAAGCAATGAAAAACTACCTTGAGTATTTTTCTGTTTTGTCAAGGAAGAAACCTTGGGGAGATTTATGGCTGAAGGGGCTAACCCAAATGCCTAGCGTCATGCAGAAAAATGATAATTAGCAGTTGCAATGATAGACTGCAACTGGTGAACGGTCAATAAAAACAGGTACATGTTTTTAAGCCGAATTTTCATTGATGAGGATTTTATGTTGAATGGAAAACCAAGTTGACAATTAGCTAGGCTTTAATTTGCATTTATGTTAGAAGAAAGCCTCGTTGGAAACACCTGCCACATCAGTGCTCTAATGTGAGTAGAAATTTCATTTGGCTCAAGAAGGGTGGATTAACTCTTAATGCGAGTCAGATGAAAGCTGATGAAAACCAGTTCATTCACATTACACAGTTAATGGAAACGCACACATATGTGCCTATTCTTGAGCCGAATGAGCTGAGTGGAATCACAGCTGTTGTCTTTTGATCGAGCACTGTGGCTACTACATGTACACTACATGACAAATCATGTTGCTAATTGCTAACAGATTTAGCCAATGGCTATTCTACAGAGCCTTAGTGCTCTGACCCAGACCTAAAATGGTATTTGATAAAGGGTATACAGACCTATGACTAGGTCTCTCCCATCGACCAGCCCAGCTGTCACCAGTTCTTGCGACACCCCATCTGCTGTGTCTGAAGATGCAGGAGTTTGAGAGGAGGAAAGACATGAGCAAGGCAACAGAAATAAGGGAGAAAGAAAAAAAGAAAGGGAAAGGATGGATAAGGTGATGAAAGAAGAAGGGAAAGAGAACAATAATATACAACCTTATACAAAATGATATCATACCTTATTATTTTTTCTTTTAGTTCTACAAATGGTCACAGCATTATAGCAATTCAATAGCCTTTATACTCATGTTTCCACTAGTTGGTGTTTTTTTATGACATACAATTCCTGACCATGTGACTGAAGGAAAAGAATTCAAATACTGGGATGCAGTAAGAGGGAAATGACGGTAGTGGCACCTACATCAAAACACCAGTTCACTAGTTATGGTTGCTTGATAAAGTGCGCTGATAAAGTGACGTGTTTGGCTTGGTAGCTGGCCCTGGCGGAGATCATATGAAACGATGTCCACTTGCACCCCAAGAGCATTGCAGACCGCTACTGAAGGTGGGATAACTATGTATCTTACGAGGGCTTCATGGGCGAGACAAAGAGCTGCTATTTTTGAACGAACGTAGGATACATAGGCATCCGAGGACCATCGGCCTAACATCTTGATTTGTTGCTCAGACAGACCACTGTTGGCTGCAGTGGTGGCGGGCCCTATTCTAAAGGAATTGCTGAATAGCTGTTTACGGAGAAACGGATTTCGGGACGTTTTGGATTTCAGGAGGTACGGATTTCAGGAGGTTTTGGAAGGAGCGGTAATGAGTTATTGGAGCGCTCTGATTTGTAACAACAAGAGGGCTAGCGGGACAGGACTGGGTGGAACGATATGGGATGTAGAGAGACATGAGAGACACCGATATGAGATGTAGAGTGACAGGTGTTGAAAGGGTTGGAGATCCCAAGCCAGGTTGAAAATAAAAGAAAGTATCCGATCCTGAGCTGGTCAGTCTTACTCTGTTTGATGAGGAAAACAAATCATGTCGTCATGTAGTTTTTGTAAATCTGAAATGAAGGGATTGGATGGCTGCATTAAAATAAGAAGTGGGGTAAGTGAATTTGCTATCTCATCAGCCCAAAATATGATAATAGGAACATGGCAGACAGATCGACGTCTGTGTGATGAAACCATTTCCGAGTATCGACAGACAGGTTGTAAGAATGTTGGGAGTGATGGGGAGGGGCAAATCGGGGGAGGCTGGCTGCTACTTGCAAAGGCCTTTAATTAACACCCCGATCCTGTCATCTGAAAGGGAGGGGCATTCTGACCTGTGGATCATTTTATAGAAAAAGAGAATGCTTGATAGGTACTTGGTGATGATTTTGATTTTCAGGGAAATATGGCCGCACTTAATATCGAAATGCCAGTAAATGATGACAACAGGTAGATAAGTTGCAAAACCCCTCAAGAAGCAAACAAGAAATGACATAGTTGAATCATTCCAATTCAGAACCCCTTCCACACTAGGCAAGTATTTTGGCTCCAATCTTTTCAAATAAACCTAAAATACTAAAAGTACACTTTTAATCTTTTAATAAATCAATTGCTCACTTTTACCTCCAAATTGTGGATTTTAACTATTTCAGCAAAACTAAGTCAGAAACCCTATATTACTAAGATTATATCTAGACTTAAACAGAGATACAAAAACTCACACAAATGTGAACTAGCACATCATGTACTGTACTGACATGTTTGCATCCACACTCATAAAGTGCTTGTCTTACTAGGAGGTACAGCAAGACATAAAGCTACAGCAGCCTCAAGCTACAGCCATCTGACTCAACAGACCCCATTGTGACAGGTTCTTTTATGGGCTGATGCATAGATTTTCTCTGAAATATTGCGGTTAACCACATCCGAGGGTGGGTGGATGGAGGGTTTTCTATGTAATTAAAATCTGTGTGTGAATATGAATGAAAGGTACTGAAGAGCTTCAAATACAGTAGTGGACAGCTAATGAATAAACTAATAATGAATGAATGAATGATGATCAGTCAAGTTTCTGACTCACCTCTGCCAGGCACAAACTCAAATCTTATGTCGTTCAATTCCTTCTTTGAGTTTCTAAAAAAAAAAAAAAAAAAAAGGGAGAAACATAGAACTTGAGAAAAGATGGCTCAGGAACTCTCCCGGCCTACTCGTTTATTGCTAAACTTTACACTGGTTGTGTACACTGACCTGACAGAGATACACAAAGCAAGGTGTTTTAGCTATTGTCACAAAAAATCTTTTGAACTGACAAATCACAAAAGACAAATCAATATCAAAATATGATTCCTTGTTACTGGCAGACAGTTATATTCTATTTATAATCCTTTAATATTTAAGCAGAAAAAAACAAAAAGACAAAAAAGGACATCAAAATGAATATGACATATCAGCTATAGGTTATTAGCTATTATCTTTATCATGCTGCTTTACGCACTCTATGCCTTCAGCACAGACATTAGCTCTCAGACACGTACCTCAACCTTAATACCAGGCTGATGGGTCTGGTGGCCTCCGTAGGAGCAGCAGGAGCCTGAAGAGAAAGCAGAGAGGGGATCCAGTGAGGAGTTTGTACAGACAGCGCTAGCGCTGCCTAGTGCTTCCACTCAATATCCCATTCAGCTTCAGCACTACATCATGGATGTCTCAAAAGTCTTACAAGTTTCCTTTGGTAAAATAGGGTTAGGGTTAGCTACCAGACTTATGCCGCTTTTCCACTACACTGTTTCAGCCCGGCTCTAATCGCCTCTACTCGACTATGAGTTTTTTTTGCTCTTCCACTAGGGGCTGTACCTGGTAGTAGATACCATTTTTCGTAACCGCTTTCAGCTAGGTTTCATTCGGGCCGAGCAGGTACTGTACTGACCAGCCTATGGTTTCACAAAGTTCACAGAAATTATCTGTCCAAGAGGATGGAAAACGTAAGCCAATCTTAGATGCTTTTCACCAAGTTGGAGTTTGTACTGTATGTGACACATGACTATTCGAAAAACTCTTTTCTAGAAAAGGATTTTCACCATTCTAATGAATTTTCATAAATCTTTTCATGCAGGTGATAGATCTTCATATGGCCTCATTTATTTTGGCTTAATTCTATAGACTATATTGCAGCCAGACGAATAAAAAAGTGAAATGCAAAATTAAAAATAAATACATATCACATTTAGGAAAAGATTTCATTTCTCTTCTCGGGAATGTCTTCACCTCTCTGCATAGAACTGTAAAACGGTTAATGAATAAAGAATGTGTGTGTGTGTGTATGGGGGTGGGGGGAGTTGAACCAATACCATGAAAACCTGGAATACCTGGAAAATATCTTGTAAACACCATTATTTGTCACATAATTATTTTGTCTTACTACTGAAGGAAGGAGAAACAAGCATGTTTACTAGATTGATTTTGCTTGTTAAACTACAGTATCAAGGAATCCTGTCACATTTGTTTTAAGGGTGTAAAAAAAGGAGTGAAATCATGGATGTTGTCTGTCTATTGCACATAAAAACAGTGTATATATATATATATATATGTGTGTGTGTGTGTGTGTGTGTGTGTATTATATATGTGTGTGTGTGTGTGTGTGTGTATATATATTAGTCTTATATTAGAACTTAAAAATTAACATATGACATGTTTATGAACTGATGGTGTAGAATACGAGTAGCCAAAGTGTAGTGATCTGCTGTGCTGGGTTGCTAGGCAAAGCTAGGTGTGTTCCAGTATGGGGCAAGTTTAGCTTAGTTGACCGTTAACAATTATTCAAATAATAATAATAATAATAATTGTGCTAAAGTTGTTATTATTATTATTATTATTATTATTATTATTCTTAGTAGTAGTAGTAGTAGTAGTAGTAGTAGCAAACTCTGAAATAAACTGTCTTATTGCCAATACAGAAGAGTCTTTTTTTTACAGGCAATCGATATCTCTCATTAGGCATGTTGCTACAAAATCTGTCAAACTGACTTATGCCAATAAACCACATGTAGATGCAAGATCTACATCGCTGAGGTACTGTCAAGTTCAGGTCAAACGTCAACATTTGACAACATTGTCTTTCATTTCTCAACACCTTAGGCTATCAACAACACAGCACATATTTAAAAGTGTGCACTGACTTTGTGCACCGATTTGCTACTGCTATGTAATGTGTGAGGGTGCAGCAAAAGCCTATTTGTGTTTCATAATATAGTACAAACAATATACAGTATATAACAATTCAGTTGGACAACTAACACACGCACACACTGATGTAGGCAGGTAAACTTTCTGTGATCAATCGATAGGTAGGCGGGTAGATGTCCTTGTTGCTTGTCTAGAGAGCCAACACCTACCAAAGGCAAATTTCTTGTATATCCAAGTATACTTGGCCAATAAAACCTGATTCTGATTCTGTCTGTGATCGATGGATAGGCAGACACACTTAAATATTTCTCAGTTTGACCTCTACCTCATCTCCTCTTAGCCACAGTCTCACCTCTCCCTCTCCTGTGATTTTGAAACTTGGAAAAGGAAACATGGAAATATGGCCACGGAGAGCTCATTTGGAGCCTTCTCTAACCTGCTTTAAGGGAACACGACACCGTATTTTATTATTGAAATACATTGGCGTGTTCGTTTAGGTCGTAATGTGCACCATTAGCAGAGCTGGGCTGCTCAGCCTCAGAGCTTCCCCCCACAAACACATTGATTCCAGCTATTCTCTCTAAACCAACTAATTGTAAATCATCCAAATATGCCAAATATGCCAAATATTCAGCAACAACGGATATGTTTGTTAACCTTCACAGAGCCGGGGTTTTTGACTACCTGCTTAAATAAAGAAACATAATAGCGTAATAGTCTAAGGGCATGAAATAAAAGGAGGCCAAGACTGGGGTGTGTAAGCCTCTCTGCTAAAACAGACTATGGATTGATTCACAGTAGACCGCGTATGTTCGTTGACCTTCTCAGAGCTGGGGGTTGCTGCACAGCTAGCGCTGGCTAGAGTACCTGGCTGGGCGCAACAGCAGCGGAAGCAGCAGCAGCAGCGGCGGCGGCAGCAGCAGGTGGGAACCCTTGTGAGGGCGCTGCTGGAGCCAGAGCAGGAGCCGGAGCCTGGGCAGCAGGTTGGGCGTTGGCTGGGCCAGCCGGCGCCGGGGCAGCCTGAGGTAGTTCGGGTTGGCCTGGGGCCGCAAGGTGACCGCTCAAGGGGTCTGACGTCGGGAAGATCTACACAATGCCCACCAGGAGGGAGTAGATGGGTAAATGCAGGTAATGGTTAAGGCACACAGCACTCTTGTGCAAAGTTGGGGTGTTAATTTACTCCGTGCTACATACTGTTTAAATTTTCAAGATTCAACTCAAAAAGTGATTGTTGGGTCTGACAGGGATGCAGTTGATGGTTAATGTTCCACAGCGTTCAGCAGAGTGGTGGTAAAAAACAATAATAAACATGCACACATTGTAGAGTAGGGCCAAAGGCCTTCTGTAGATCCCTATTGAACATGGGAAATGTACTCCACTGCGTTGGCATTTATTCTTCTAATGAATAAACAAAAAGTCAGACGGGATATCCAATAATTATAATAATTCATATTTGATGAGAATCCAAAACCTGCATTAAAACAGACGGTATAGATGGCTTTATGGAACAGCAAAAGATTCATAGTCATGTTCAGTCAAACACATAACTAGAAAATAAATTTAGAAAAATACTCCATTAAAATACGCAGCAAAAAAATAAAACACCATAATTACCTCTGAATTCTGAGATCCTTCCTTAACTCTGGGTGACTGTGGAAAAAGACATAAAAGAAAAAAAGTCAGTGGACAAGTTGTTATTATACTCATTGAACTGTTACGGCTAATTAGAGAGGGTCTCGTTAGCACAGAGGGAACGTCTGGGAGAATCACAAGACAATGACAAGACATTGAGAAAGCAGACAAGCCCAGGATGACGGCCATGTGTGTGGATGCTGACATCACACACGTTCGTTACAATTAGTAGGAGACAAACTATTATTCAATTATTCATTATTTAGCAAAGGTTGGGGGTACGCAATGTTATTCATTTTCTTCTTGAACGTTATGTGTTATGTGCGAACTGATGTAGTCGGATACTGCGGGTTTAGAAAAACAAATATTCGCTGAACAGATGAGCCTTTAAGCCGTTTCTCCCTTGATGCACAGGGTAGAGACTCCTTGGATTACTGGCAGAGGCCGTGCGGCACATTTTCCCAGCGGGGTGGAGTGAGCACACCTTGATGACCCCCTAGCTAGCGTGAGCTGAGAGGCATGACCTGCCATACTGATCAGGGGAGCTCGGCCTCAGACTGATGGGACTGCAGGAATTTGATGCAGCCGTGTTGTGTCACTGCACTGTTCCGTCACTATCTTCCACTCCATAGCTAATGGATACCCTATACCCTCTGCTAACCCGTCTTCACAGGAGAAATTAGACCACGGATCTCCTAGCGCTTCTGGTCCTGTCCTGCTATGCTACATTTCTGCCTACCTGACTCATGTGGCACATTTGACTGGCCAAACCCAATGTGTTGGACAACTGAAAAAACAATCACAGTTATTTGGCACCCAATTAGATGCACAAAAGGGCAGGGGGTGGAGGATCACTTCCGTGCAGGGGAAAACGGTACAAACAAAATGTCTGGACGAACATCTGGTGCTTTCCTGCCCAGCTGCATGAATGACCTTCACCAACGCCAGGCTAGGCCAAAGTCCTCTCACCGCATGGCGGAAGCATGGTGCCAATGTGGGCATGGACAAGATAAAATCAGCCCAGCTGGCCCACAGCTGATGGGGAGAGCGCAGTGGATGTGAAGGGCTCACAGTGTAGTCCTATCACTTAGGTCACATTGCACATTTCCTACTAAAGGCCTGGGTAACAGACTCCTAATTACTGGCTTAGCTGATTTCAAGAGTGTAGTAATATATTTCTAAGAGTAATACATTTCTGACAATAAAGGGGCAAGCAATATTGACCAATAAGTGTTGTTTTTTTTTTCCCAACCTCTGTCTGAATAAGAAATTACTATCCCAGCCTGATTAAATAAAAATACAATAAAAACATAATACGTCAAAAAAAATGTTTACTGGCCTGGATCAAAAGGACGACAAAGACCAGGGTGCATAAGTCTCAGAGCATGTTGCTCTCATGTACAGTAGTAATTAGTCTGCTATTGTGACAAGTTTGTGGTAACAAAAGCAGAACACTTATTTCTTCTCTTTTTGAAGTTTTTCCGTGTTGAGGTACTTTGCTGAGGTAAATGAAGCATTCCCTGTTACTGAGAGCGCATGTTAGTGCTCTACTCACGTGTTTGATTACATCTACTGGACAGATAAGTAATCGTGCCTTTTTATTTTATTGGTTATAAAGATGTATTGATTTGATCAGTACACAAATAGCTGCAAAAATAAGAATTAAAAAAAATAAATAAAAAGTAGAGAATACAGATGGCTTCCAGGAAAGATGTCTCCGCACAGTCCTAATTCCCATCTTCCACTCAATCTTGATGGGCATTAATTTCGGACCTCCATCTTCCTTTTCTGTCTTAAGGCTAAAAGGCTAAGAGACTAAAAGCCTAAGAGGCTAAAATGCTAAAAGCCCAGTGTTAGCTTTTTAAGTCTCTCTAGGGGTTCTGTGTTTTGTCACCCACTGTAAACAAGAATCACCTGAGAAAGGGACTGGAGATGATTACATTTCCACAGATTCTTGTGCAGTTGTTACATAACGGCTGTTATGTGACAACTGTATGGGGGGGGGGGGGCGGGGGGGTAAAGGTCGAACAAGCTTATCCGCTAATCATTAGTATCATGTCAAGATCACATAAACGGGGAGAATGATTGATTCATTCAGAGATAAAGACAACGGTAATCTGCAAAGGTCAAAGGTTGTGTGGCAAACTATTCCAGTTTGAAAAGAAAATGCTACGAACAAACTGCCATTAACAAGGCAATTTGGAAAAAAGTATGTGTGTGTGAGACAGAGAAAGAAAGAGAGAGAGAGAGAGAGAGTGTGTAAATGAATGAGTGAGTGAGATGATTCCAAAATGAAATTCAGTGTCTTGGCAGGAGACAGAGAGGAAATTGGATGAATGTTCTTAACAGGGAAGTAAAATCTGGTTTGCCGTTGGGCCATAATTGTGGTGATTATGCAAACGAAACTGACTGCAATGTGCCTAAGAAGAGCCAGCAGACAGAAGAGGAACATGGTTCCATTTATGTACACAAGTCATCCGTTCAATCCCGCCTTTATAGCCATTATAGGCCACAGTGGATACAGTGGCTTTTTCATTGGTCAATTAATCCCTCAGGAAATTTGCACTGGCCTGTAAAAACACATCAGCCTGTGCTAGCACATGCTAAACTATGCCAATATGTAACAATTCCCCGCTTAATTTCTAATGAATGCATCTAGCAACTCTGCACTAGTAGAGGGTGGCAGGAGGCCTTCCTTGTTAGTGGAGCCATCTGTATCTAGAGGGAGAGAGAACAACCCTGAGTGGGGGCAGCTCGAGGGGCTGGGAGAAGCGCACTTGTCGCCTGGGTGTGCTATTGGGCTGTGCCTTGGGTTGCTGCTCCTTCAACCATCAAACACAAAACACACACAGAGCCACAGGATCAGCACTGCACACACACACACACACACACACACGCAAAGAAGTACAAATACGCACACACAAACAGATAAATATATACATACTGTAGCACACACACAACATAAACCAGGAAATGCACACACAACCTACTATGAAATACAGTACACACAACATGCAAAGAGTTACACAAAAACAGAACATTGATCATTTATATGCACATAAATACTTTGAATTATAAATAGTATAATTCCTCATAGTACATATGTGAATTGAAATAATACAACAAAATAGTGTATAGTGAATAGTGTGCAAAAAGTGTACGCATTGTTGCCATGTATTCCTCTTTTTGTGTGCATACCTGTTTGGGTGCTCGTGGTGTGTATTGTGTGTGTGTGTGTGTGTGTGTGTGTGTGTGTGTCTCACCCGCAGAGCGGCGACAGCAGCTTTGCCCTCTTCGCTCTCCTCGTCCAGTTCATCATCACTCCACTCCCACTCACCGTCCTCTGTCTTGTGAAGTCGGCCACTTGAGCCAGGCACTCGCCTCACCTACACACACACACACACACACACACACACACACACACACATACACACACAAAACCAAAGACAGATATGAGCCACCTGGCAAAGACATGCAATAGTGGCAAAAAGAATAAAATAATAAAACCTAGATCAGTCAAAAGGTTCACTAATCCCCCACCTTTTTCGACCTCTCTGATATTGTCGGTGCTCTCTGTAGAAGTCTCTCTTGTAAATATTCATTATTCTGAGGAACATAAGCACAAAGACAAGCATTAGCTAGTCACTGAGGGAATGGAATAAAAGTGACCTGTGAAGTTTTGCAGACTAGGTGTCCTGTGGTGTGGTGGTATTCTCTGCCCCCTAGTGGACAGATATGAAATAGCTGCTGTATCACCACTGGTTCAGGCAGCCCAAACCAAAAAGACTGGGGCCTGCCCAATCTGCTGAGCCAGCGCTCCAGTTGTTAGCATGGCCAGTGTGAGGGCACAGGATGTGACCGTTAAGCCCTGGTTTTGTCTAACGTGTCATCAGCAGCCAAGTAATGGGAGGAGGGCCAGACCTGGGACCACTGTTTATGTCCATTGGATACACATACGCACAGACACACACACACCTACACACACACACACACACACACACACACACTACATAGAAATAATCTGCGCTGCTATATCAATTGTGTTTAATTGTCCTTTAACAAGGCCATTTAAATTATAGTTAACATTTGCTTGAAGGTTAAAACAAGTGGGGACTTACAAGGTGGGCACTCACCTTTGCTTTTGTGAAGAATTTATGCTTTAAGAGTTCTGATGAGGTTGGCCTGAGACAGGAGAAGTCAGAGTTCACGGGTCGGTTCAGCAACATTGTCAATCTCCTCCCATCCCATCCCCTTCCCTACTAACTAATAACCAGTATCTGCTCAGGTTATTGCCTGTGATGCTAACAAAATTCTGTGCAAGGTCTGCATAGCATTTCTGTTTTGTGTAGATTACAAAAACACAATACCCCACACTCTGAATGACTATGCAATTAGTATCATATCCCGTTGCGTTTACATGAGAGCTTTATTTCAAATAGAAACAATATAATTCAGAATAAAAATGAATTCCACTTTAAACGACCATATAAACATGTGGTGGTGTGGTGAATTAATTAATTCCACAATCACGTTAACACTAACATGTAAACAGCGCATGCTCGTGTGTTATCACCAGTGCTTCTCACCTTTTCTCTGGGTCCTTTTGCAGACACAGGGAGATCATCTTCCTGAAGGACTTGCCGTACTTCTTGACCATCTCTTTATCTATGATGCCCGTCTCCAGCCCGGGAGGGTCATTCTGCAGTGTCAGCATCAACACCTGCCACCAGGCGCACAAGTGGTTGATAGGAAACAACACTAGCCACTAGACTGTTTGTCAAAAAACTGTTTATAAACTGTTAATAAAAAGTGTTTATCAAATGCAGTTAAGAAAATATTAAAGCAGGAAATTAAACCGCTTTTTGTACCAGGAGTGTGTTTCTAAAAGCTCTATTTCTTTTCAAAACGCACAGACTACCACAACCAGCCATCTCCAAGGTAACCACAAGATGGCATAGGCTCCCTGACTACCCCCATGACCAGCATCCCAACATCACATCTTACAGGTGCCCATAATGTTGAGATTTAGCACACTGTCAGCCTGTTTAGCACCTGTTTAGCACCTGTCTATATGACATTGGTATTCAGAGTAGCATCCACCACAGGTCAGACTCACTGATAGATTATTTTTATATACAAATATCAGTTGTCAATTAGTCAATCAATCAATCAGTCAATCAATTAACACACTCACCTTCATAGGGGGGTACTTGTGGTAAGGTGCGGCTCCTGTTGCCAGCTCTATGGCCGTGATTCCGAAACTCCAGATGTCCGCTTTGAAGTCGTAGCCCTTCACCTATATTCAGACACACACACACATACACACACGCATGTGCACAGTCACAGTCACACACAAACACACACATATTGTACCGCTTTAAAGTGTCATACAAACAAAGCAGTATTTCACCTGACAACTCAGAGGGCTGATGCAATTGCAGTCAAATAAAAGTAAATGACAACAGCTGCAGTTCAACAAAGCCAAATCAATACAACAACCATGAAACTGTCACACTAACAGAGGAGTTCTGCTGCTCAACTACCTGTGTAGTCTCATCTAATTGGCATCATCATACCTACTCAGACTCTAGACATGTTTAACAAACTCTTGTCAAGACAGATTTTGCCCAGAGGCTGAAAGGGGAGACCCAGGTTGCTCCGTTGTTCAGCTGAAACGGCACTTTTCTCTGTATGGATTTAACACAGAAGACTACGGGAACATGGCCAAGTCAAATACCTTTAATCTCCCTTTCAAATTCTTGTATGCCTTGCTGCGGGGAAACCGTGCCTTTTGAGAAATGGCATTTCGAATGCATGAGCCCTTTCAATGACACTTGACTAAATGTTCTCCTTTCATATGGGGACATCTGTCCTGAAGAACACCAAGAACACAAGTCGACCATGGGAACTGAGGAAAACTAAACTGAAACGTTAGGAAGAGGGAACGTTGGCCCTGAGGTAAACTACAAGTGAATCTGTGATTAGAGGGGGAATGTCGGCTCTGAGGAAAACTACAAGTCAAACTGTGTTAGTAAAGGGTCAAGGTCATTGAGGAAAACTACTAGTCTAACTGTGGAGGTGGAATGACTCTGAGGAGAACTTCAACCCCCTTTCTAACACTATGGTTCCTGAGGTAACTACAGTTACAGTTACATTACTAGGCTATTTTTATGTTAATCCTATTGTCCATATACTTATACTAGAACTGCTAAATGGCTATGCTTATATTTTTTATTGTCCATTTTACATATGCACATATTTATTGCTGGTCAATAGACTTTTAACTTTGCACTGTTGCACTACTGGACTCATTTGCACAACTACCTTGACACACACCCCATACTGTACCACAGTACATTCATGCGCATCTCTACCCATAGTATTTGTATTTTATTGTTTTGTTGATCTGCTTCTTATCATCCTGTGTACACTGTAGTATATGTTGTGTGTGATTTTTAAGCTGCTGGGACCTTGAATTTCCCCTTGGGAATCAATCAATCAATCAATCAAGAATCTATCTATCTATCCATCCATCCATCCATCCATCCATCTACTAACAGTCTAACAGTCAAGTCTAACAGTGTTTGGAGGTGGACGATTGGCTCTGAGGAAAAGTTCAGTAAGTCTGAAGGCTCTCATCACATGTGTGAGCTCGCGCCACATTAGAGAAGGGCTTTCACTAGGAGGCTCTCAGTGGTAGCGGAGTGGTGTGGGGCTCAGTGTGTGAAGGAGCTACAGTATAAGTGCCCATCGTCACTCAAATGCACCAGATCAAAGATAGTGCTGCATGAGTAGCACCTACCTGTTCCATCACCTCTGGCGCCATCCAACATGGCGTCCCCACAAACGTCTTGCGTACTTTGTTCCTGGTGATGTCACCACCGGTTGCTAAGAAGGCACTAACACCGAAATCTAAAAAGACAGAACCATCAACCAACAAACACACAAACATGAATAGACTGACCAATATCTGTAAAAAAAAACCTCTAAACAAGTTAAGGGTGAATTTTAACATTATGGGGTAAACAGGCAGAAAAGCTGAACCAGCTATGTGTTTTTTCCCTGAATGAAAGTTTCACTCCTGTGAGCGTAAGTGTAAACCAGTGGAAAATAGGTCGCTCGGCTCTACTTTAATCAAAAGTGGTGTGTGTATGTGTGCACGTGTGCCTGTGTGTGTGTTTCTTTCAGGGACCCGGTCGGCACACTGTTCAGACTCCCCAGGGACACAAAACTGACAGACTTTACGGGGGCAGAAGAAGCTGAGGCTGTGTGTGTGTTTGTGTGTGTGTGGTATTTTGTTCTACTATATACTGCTTGTTGCCTGTTCTCACTAACAACCAACAAACACACACCTGTGCCTCACTATTCTCTCTCTCTCTCTCTCTCTCTCTCTCTCTCTCTCTCACACACACACACACACACACACACACACACACACACAGAGTGAGTCACTTTCATATAATGTTCTAGTTAGATGTTCAAAGAGATCTGCTCCCCTGAGAATCTTCCATGTTCATTTATGTTGCACCCATGTTGTCTCTGCCAAATTTATCTCGACTCCTCTTCACCACGGAAGAAGGAATGGTTGGATACCGTGCTAGGAGTTAGCCAAACAAACACACACATAGCCATAGCCAAACACAAACACACCCATACACACAAACACCCTCTCTCTCCTTCTCTCTCTCTCACACACACGCACGCACACACAGCTCAATACTAAAACACAAATACACCTCCACTACAGTTCAAAGTCCTGAAACACTAGACAGATGTTGTGGGGCGCCAAGTGCCTGGTGCGGCATGACCCTGTGTTGCTCTTTCTCACGGTAAGAAGCATGCGTGTGAGTGTGTGTGTGTGTGTTGGTGTGCACTGGTGTGCATGTGCAAACTAGACCAGAGGTAGCGGTAGCATCAGCAGCAGCGCTGTTTATCTTTTGGGGTCACAGGAGGGTCACGCTCAGCCAAACTGTCCTTGGGAGATTACACAGTCACCTCTCTCTCTTTCTCTTCCGCACTCACACTTTTCTAACTTTTCTTCCTCTATTTCTTACTCTATTTGCCACACACTCTTCAATAGTTTTTACCCCATCTTCTAGCATTCTTTTCTGCCATCTCTTTTTGTATCTCTCTCTTTTTCTACCTTGCTTTCTCATACTCTCTAGTCCACCCATTTGCTTTATCCTTCCCTTTCTTTCTTTTAGTCACTCTCTCCATTTTGCCCTCTTTCTCTACTCCCACCAAATATTTTTAATTCTCCATCACTTTCTGTCCACCCATTTCTCTCTTTTCCTCAACATTTTGTTCTCTCTCTCTCTCTCTCCCCCTCTCTATGTAAAGGTTACAGCTCCTCCACACAGGATTTGGTCGGAATGCACCACTGCAATGCAGCACCGACTAACCTCCTATACCCTTTTACCCCAACCCCTACCCCCCACATCCACTCAACCGCGCTGGGGTATTAACACCACATCCAAGAATACACTGCAGATGACTATGGCCAGCCTTTCGCAAGAGGACTAGCTGTCGGAAGAGACCTGTTCCATGAGAGCACTACAGTCATTCATGAATGGGGAATAAGGGAAAAGCATGTAACTATGGAAACAATGTCAACACTTTCAGAGCTGGGCTATCTGAGTCATTAAACTAGCAAGGATTGAGTGCTTGAGGTCACAACCTTGATTTCAGGAAACAAGACACCACTCACAAATGTTAATCACTAGTTTTAGGCAACAGTTAGTTGTCATGCCAAGCCATGTATTTGGAATGAAAAGAACAGGAATGAAAAGCACTACAGTAGCTGATGGTGACTAGTAACTGGTGAGAAATTAACTTGGTTTTCCCATTTCATTGTGGAGTTTCCTTCAAAATACAGTTAAGTTACATTTTTTGTGTTTAATTTTTTTGCCTTGTTTAAAGACATACCGTCCATTTAGCAGCGTTGTTACCAGACAACAAAGTTAAGTGTTTGATGATGACATCATATCCAGCCCTAACTGTATCCCTTTTAGTGATAACCCTCCTCCCTGCTCTGCCATTGCCCTTCCACACACACCTGGAGAGAGTTTGTGTTAGTGTGTCAGTGTGCATGTGGGCTGTGCTGAAAAGCGTGCCTCAAGCACGGTCTCCGAGGCAGTGACAGGGCGTCAATGGGCCATCACTTCCTTTCCTCCACTTTTTTCTCAAGCTGAACAGGAAGTGGGTTGACAGGAAGGGAGAGCATGCACTGTCTGTGTGTCCGTGTGTGACGGCCCGGAGAGTACCCACCTGCTATCTGCACCGAGCCGTCCTCCCCCAGCAGGATGTTTCCGGCCTTCAGGTCCCTGCAAACACACACACACACACACACACACACACACACA